>JBAMIB010346075.1:0-11070 GCA_037177415.1 Kaempferia rotunda | reverse complement strand
AAATAAAATTTATTTAAATATAATTGATGATATAGTAGTTGATAGAGTCTAATGATATAGAAGGATTCATATAGCCGACTCCACCTAGTGGGATAAGGCTTGATGGTTGTTATTGTTCTTCTTTTATGTCAAGTGTGTATATATAATTTACTTTCTTTTGTGTCAAGTGTACGCTGTTTGGTTTTTAAAGATTAACTCTCTTCCATTATTATATTTGACAAAAAGTTGTTATTTCTTTAGTAAGTTTGGATTGTCACTATACAATGGAAGTAAGGTCAACGATATTAATTCGTCTATAAAAAGATTCCTTACAATTTGAGTGTTGCTTTTGTTGACACCAGCAGGTCCATTGAAAAGGTATATGAATCCTTGGCCGAAAGACTTCGTTCATCTCTTGGAAAGGTTCAAGGGCTAAATTCGAAGTAGGTTATTTATTCTTGTGTTATTATTCAATTATTGCTTGGTATTAATTCAGTCAGTGAGTTATACACACAGTTTTATTGTATATAAAATATGTCTTAGTCCCTACAAATCAAGCCTAGAATTTTGACATTGTAATAAATTTTGTACGATCTTTTGTTCTGCTGACAAATCTATGCATGAATTTCAATCTTGCAAGAAACCTGTTCCATTTTCGATTTTCCCCTTAACTTGCCTTAGAAAGTGATTTCATTGAAATTTGTGCTTACCCAAGCAACATGAGGCAAGGTTTGAGTGCCTGAAAATTGAAATCACCATATTACTACTGGAACTACCACCAACATTCCACATTTAATAACACCAGCAATATTTGGTAGTTCAGATTTGATTCATTATGCTCTCTAAGATTTTGTGTGGACTTCATAAAGCTAAGCATAATTGTGCTCAACAAAAATGTGATGTGTGAGAAAAACCATTATAGTGTTGGTTATTGAAAAAAATTAGTTGAATTTCCATTAATCATAATGATCAGCATGGCACAGAACAAATCGAATGATATTATTTTACCAACAGAGGAATCAACTGCTGCTCCATCTCAGTTAGTGACCTTGGTTTCTTGGGTGACATAATGTAACAAGTTACAAATTGATTAATTGTGCTTATTATTGAAATGGAGAAAGATTAATGCCTCCAGATAGTGCCTTCTACCTATGTTTAGTAATCATTAATGTAAAATTACAAGTAGATCCTTAGTATTAGTATTATATGGTATTTAGATTTAGGTTCTTGTCTATAACATTTATCCTTGTAAAAAAAGGGCAGTCCGGTGCACGAAACTTTGCCATGCAAGATCCCGGGGAAAGATCCATTGTACAAGGAACATTCAACCTTGTACTAATTTTAAAATATTATTGAATTTTATAGCTTGCAAATATATTCAATTCTAAGACTTTTTAAGGATTTGATTCTTAGATTTGCTAATTAATCATTAGAGTTATGAAACAAGTTGACAATTTTATTTGATTGCACTTTGTCTCTAACGAAGTAGTAATTAATATCTATGTTTTTTGTTCCCTCATGAAACACGAGATTAGTTATATGCATGGTAGCTTACAACAATTTGATACTTGCACTACTAAGAGATTAGATTAGCTTCTAGTTGAACATAGTCACCTTATATAAATTGTTAATTTTGGGGACAATATTGAATTTTAATATGCTCCCATAAACCTTATAAAATTGTAATGTGATAATCAAGTTATTTGATCCAAAAGAGCATATATGTTGCTAAGTCCATTATCTTCTGTCTGTGTACTTGACTCAACTATGACAAACTACTTGCTTTTCTAAGAGGATAAATTACTTCCTATAAGAGCATCATAATTTGCTATGGACAATTTATTCAAGGGAGAGTGTATCAAATCAACATTAGTATACCTAATAATTAGAATACAATCTATATTATGAAACAAGAGACCATTCCTTGAATCATTCTTAAGTTACTGTAGAATTTGAATCATTCTTAAAAATCATATTTGCAAGCTCTAAGTTACAAAAGTACCATAAATTTCTGAAGGCTGTCTCTCCTTGAGCAAAAAATCCTTGAGATTGCTCCATATGATCAGTGATATTACCATAAAAGAAGAAATTCTTAATTCCAATGTGATGAAGAACCTAATATTATTAGGCAACTTGAAGGTGAAAAAAAGTCAAATTGAATAAATGCTGGTCACTGGTCATTAGAGAAAAGGTGTCAAAGATCAACACCAAGGGGATGAGATTATAATTATAACTAACTTGAATTCATCTTTGGATTGCTTTGAAGCATACCAAGACATGTCTTGGCATAGTATGGTACCAAAACTGTTTCATTCTTCTTGGAATTGAAACTTTGACACAAATGATACTTTAAACCTTGGCTAGTTTATCTCACATAAATAATTTGGTTTGCATAGCACAAACCTTTCTAGGTCATATGCAAAGAATCAGAATCTTAAGGTGCTGTGCTTCAAATTTCATGCTGTAAGTTTCATTTTATTCTTTTTATATTTCACATTCACTATTTAGTTGCATTATGAATTTATACAAGTAAAATTTTCTTGGTTACAATTTAAGAGTTCCAAATTGTCACACCTAGTCAAGGCTACAAGAGTTGTTGTGAAAGGAATTATCATTATACTTTCAAATTTTCATTTAAGGTTGTAGTGAGTTTCCTTGATAACTTCTCACGTTGTAGGTATATTGTTGGTTTAGCTGGTCCTCCTGGTGCTGGTAAGACCACTCTAGCCTCAGAAGTAGCTTGCCGCTTAAACGAACTTTGGTCCAAGAGTGTTGTTGAAATGGATGAGGCTTCACCTCATGAAGTTGCTGTCGTTCTTCCTATGGATGGATTTCATCTCTACCGCTCCCAGCTGGATGCTATGGACGTAAGGTTTTGTGTGTTTGATTCAATTTTTTGTTTTACTGGTGTTGTTGCATAGAAAATTTTAACATTAAAATGATTTATTTATTGCACTGGTAGAATCCTAAGGAAGCGCATGCACGAAGAGGAGGTTAGGTATCCAATTTTTAAAAGTTAATTTCAAGGTTTTGATTACTGAAACATTGACCTTGAATTTGATACAAATAAGCACCATGGACATTCAACCCAGAGCTGCTTTTTAAATGCCTGCATGCTTTACGGAAGGAGGTACTTATGCACCCTTATTCTTGTATCACAACACTCTAAAGTTATCCAATATGCTCCTAAAATAAATCTAGGATCCCTGTGTGATTCATTAGATAGATTTCGTTGTAGCTAAACATATAGTTTTGTGATGCTTTACGTGAATATTTTGAAGATGTAGAATGAATTTTCAGGGACAAACGTATGCTCCTTCATTTGATCATGGAGTTGGTGATCCGGTAGAAGACGATGTATTCATAAGACCCGAGTAAGCAGTAGTATACACTTGAACCATTGGGTATCTTTTTGTGAAAGTAACCACTGAAAGCGTGTTATATAGTAGATATGGCATAACTATCTGATTTGTTCTATAGAAGTTGGAAGGCTTTCTTTGATTTCTAGGTAGTGATAATTCTTCTGAATCATTGTTGAATATTTGAGTTTCTTGTTCATTTTGATTACCCTGCTTATTTCCCTGTGTATTGACACTATGTTAAGTAATCAAACTTGTCTATCACACACATGATATATATTTATCTGGGTTTTGGTACATGTAAGAATGGGATGTCAGTATAACCTGTGTTTTCTCAACATTTGATTTTGGCTTCGCAGACACAAAATAGTGATCGTTGAAGGGAATTACTTATTCTTGGAAGAAGGAATGTGGCAGGATATTTGTTCCATATTTGATGAGAAATGGTATGCTAGTCCAGAAAAGCTGTGAAATGGATGGATTTCACATGCATATTAATTGCATAAATAAGTTGATGAATCAGTCATTTCAATTTGTGATTTTCTTGTTGCTCACATAATGCTGAAGCAAATTTTGTTGGAGACACTTCAAATTGGAACAATGGATGCAGATATCACAACAACAGTTACAGAACGCACATGTCTTATAAGAGGACATGCATAGAAGAGAATTCTTTTGAGATTAAACTTAATTATTACTTAAGCAAACATTATATAGTCAGTTCTTGTTGAATATTCAATAGTTTGAGAATTGCTCTTTTCCATTTTGTAGACATGATTAGAAAGTGCAGTGGCAATTTTCTTACATTATTAACAAAATTACAGTAGTGGGTGAATGATTTTTTTTGTTTGATTGAAATAGAGAATGATGGATGAAGAGTGCAATGAGATTTTTTGGTGGTTGTGTCGGTTTGAGGCACCTGTCTCAAATGAGTATAACACGAGACACTTGCATTAGTGCTTTCCTCTTCTAAACATTGTGCCCACATATTCATAGAGATTTTTGAGGAATTGCAAAAGTCCCTATGCGGATGTTAGGGGATTGGGATGATTCACTTGTGGGACTTTAATAACTTGTAGAGACACTGCAAATTGAAACCACATGTGATGATATCTATCATTGTTTGAATGGTAGAACATTGATCTTCCTAGAAGAGGGATTGAAAGAATAAAACTATTTTGAGATAAAACTTGCTTGACTATTTGTAATTCAAATTTAAAGAATACCTATATATGCCCTCATATAAAATTTTACCTATCGTAAAATAACTCTTTCATATTCCTTGGTTCATGGGATTTTGAATTGATGTTAGAATTAATTATGATTCTTTGAAATATAACTAAAATCCATATTATAATAAAACAATTCTTTACTGCTTATGGAGCCACACTGGAAACAAACAGATACCATTTTTTTATTCAGTTAACTTCTCTGATAGATGGACTTAGAACTTCCATTTACTTCCTATATCAGCAAGTATTGCTTAAATGTAAAGTCTATCTTTGAACAACCCTGGTCATGGCACAAGCTTAGCCTTGTTATTATACTAGGTAAATTCTTTGTTGAATAACTTCAAAATGAGCCTACTGACAAGATTCTTTTTTCTACAAGGTTTATTGATATTGACATTGATGTATCTATGAAACGGGTCCTTAAAAGGCATATCTCTACAGGTTAGTTATTTGGATGAATTCATTCTTTATTCAGTGATAGCGATATGTATCTTTCATGTTTGCTTATATTTTGTTCAGGAAAAGAGCCAGATGTTGCTAAATGGCGGGTAAGAATATAGTTCTTCACATATTGCTTTTAATCTTTTCTTTAAGTTTGTTGATTGAAAACTTGAGGAGCTTGTGAAAGCAATTTAAGGGGCAAGAGCAGACCAATCTTCTTTTTAGATGCGTGGCCATATGACACTAACTTAAATTAGCTAGAGAGATGTTGGTGTCGATTCTCAATTTTTATGCAGGATTCAGGTAAAAGATTCTTGATGTTCGAAATAACTGAAATACTTGATTCTTGATGTTCGAAATAAGTCTGTGAGTGTGAATAGGTGGTTAAAAAGATTTTTTAGATGATTCAGGTAAAATTATCCTCTAATTCTAAGGGTCCATAAATGGATGATAAGTTTACTTTGAGATGAACAATAATGGGAATAGAGTTTAATATGTGATCTGAGTCTAGTCATAAATTTGAAGGCAACGACATTTCATGAGAGAGAGAGAGAGAGAGAGAGAGAGAGAGAGGAGGTATAAATAATCCCTTAATTTCTTGAAAACCACTAACTCAATCAAATATGATTAAACCGAACAATCCCAAACGTAAATTTGATTGAGCCTTAAAGTGTCCAAAATGAATCCAAATAGAACCCTCCTTGAACTCACATGATTCTAACCACCATATTTACTTGATGAGCTCCACCTAAACCTATACCGACTTCAATTCGTCCCTAAAACTCAAAATAGTGGTTCAATTCACCTTACTTATTTGTCTAAATATTTGCAAAATTAATTCAAAATGTGAAAATTTAAATACAATACAATTTAGGATCTAATAGACAGTGAGGTAAGAAGCGAATTTAGATATTTTTAAGAGAAGCTAATGACAAAAGCACAGCACATGTGGGTAATAGAGATGTCAGTTGAAGTTAAAACTTAGGTGAACCAAGTGACACAAGAAAACTTTCAGGCTACAAGGAGACGATGTCAAATTGCACATCTCTCAGTAAGGTGTACTGCATTTTGCTCTTATATAATGGATTGCTATACTCATGATTATCTATTAGCTGATAAAGGTATAACTCGATGAGTAAATGGTTTATTAGATTTGTGTTCGAGATAGCTTTTGTTTGATGATTTATCGACATCCCATTTTGTAAACTAGAACCAGCAGCTTACAAGATCATACCTGTTACTTCACGAAGCAAGGTTGGTTTAATATAATGCGCAGTTTACTTTAAGGTTGTGATTGATACATCGAAAAGGTAACAGTGGATGTTTAGTACAAATCCATTGACAATATTTATACTCCCACGAAAAGAAAACAAACTGTTGTTCTAAGCAAGTAAATAGTTGGTGTGTCATTTAGATTGGATAAATTGTGATGCAGTTCAAATATTTAATTAGTTTGTAGCAACTATTCTAATCTTGTTAATTTCGTCAGCTTTATATGATGTTTTGCATAATCTTGTCGATATTGTCTACCTATCAACTACCACTGCCAACAATTTATGAACAGTTGTCTCTATTTGCTGTTATTGATCTTTTCATCTTCGTTTTCTGTTTAAATCAGATTGAGTATAATGATCGGCCAAATGCAGAGCTCATAATGCGATCAAAGAAAAATGCAGATCTTGTAATAAGGTCAGTGGATTTCTGATGCAAGTTTTTTTTTATGTATTTATCACAATAAAATAAACCAAATATGACAGGAATTTCTGTCAAAATTTCCTATGTGTTGATTGCATTGTATCTGTAATAATAAATTTGTGTTAAGTTTTTTTGCTCTTCTTTTTTTTCTACATATATATTTTTATTCTTGGCTATTTATTGTCAAAAAATACTAGCATTTCTGGAGATTGGAGATACCATCAAGGTTTTTAAATTCCATTCCTCCATCTTATGAGCCAACAAAAAAAATTATTGCCCTATGAGTGTGGTCTAGTAGTAAAGTACAACTAAAAACATTAGGGTTTGAATTCTAATACGGATGAATATTTTGGAGATTAATGTGTATAAATTGTATTTCAGATTCATCGAATAGGTGAATTAGGGAAAAGTTGACTACCTATTATATAAAAAAAGTTGCTATTCAATTAATTTGGGATAATTCATATGATAAGAAAATATTTAAATAATACACCTGAAATCTTTAGCATTAGTGTAGGGGTTGGAAGATGGGCGTAATTGACAAGCAGGTTTATTTTCTTTTAAATTTCTAGTATTTTTCGTGTAAGAGAAAAAAATAGAAAAAATAAACATGAAATTTATATTTGAATGAATTTTTTTTATATTTTCAATGACTAGTCAATGAATTTATATTTGAATCCGTAATGTGTATAAACTATGTTTTAGGTTTATTTGATAGACTGTCTATCTATTATAAAAAAGTTATTATTCAATTAATTTAAGATAGTTCACATGAAAAGAAAGTAATTAAATTTTAAACCATAAATTCTTGTATTTGTCAGGTAAGTATAGAAAAAAAAATAGAAAATTTACACATGAAATTTATATTCGAATGAAAAATTATTTTGATTTTAAGTGACCAGTCACCAATGTGGCACTTTTATATTTGCGTATGTAGTTTTTCCATTATTTTCTAAAAACAAGAAATAAATGAATAGAAAATTGATTTAATTGAAAATTCGTATAATTTCTTTTTTACTTAGCTACTTCTTCGGTCCAGGGAGGGACCAGGGAGTTCGGGACCAGCAGATCCGAACTACTGTCTCTCTACTCCCTCTCTGTGTAGAAATTGAAGTTGATGATGTACCTTTACTTTATCGCAAGTTTGATGCCCACAATCTCATGTTCCTCGCTGAGATTGAGAATCGGTGTCTCAAGTAGTTTCTTGTGCCTATCTCAATGAATGGCCAAATTTGGTGTTCTTTTAACTTCGTAATTTAGCATGTCGCGCCACAGCCTTGGCTCTCGCTTGATGCCAAGGACTATTTGATATGGTTGAGAACACCTTGTTGCTGGGTGTTGCTTTGTTGGTTCATGGAGTATGATGCCCTTCCGATAGACCTCAATTAGTTTCGAGATGAAGGTTGGCCAAACAACAATGGTCTTTTTGTGCATTGCGATGGCAATGGTGAAGTTATCATGTATGTAGGAATGAATGTAGCGGAGGAAGCTTCACTAGAATAATGAAACGAGTGGTATCTAGTATTCTTGTTTTTCTTACTTGTTTTTTCATACTAGATTTGATTGACCTAAAAAGGTAAATTGAAAATACCCTTTGATGCCTAGGGTAATGGTGTCGTGGTCAAACACTCTAGGATCTGTTTGGTTCACGATTTTTGTTGATAACTTTTGATAGATTTACGTTATCAATAATAACTTTATTTGGTTTAGGTAATCGGCGATTCTAGAATCATGATGCATCTCTGACACGTCAGCAATTTGGACATGCAATCCGAAATAAAAAAATGTCAGAAAAGTGAAGATTTTTCTTGATTCCGAAGTTAAGAAATATTTTTAGACAAAATTACCCCATAATCTTATCCATTAAGACAAAAATAACATTACAATCAATCAAATATCAATCTAACACTCAAAAATCTTCATAATTAATTTATATTTATATTTATATTATTAATATTAAAATCAAAATTAATATTAATATTTTTATACTACTCAACTATTATTCAATTAGTTTGCACATTTAAATCACGATACTTTCTCCAAATCCCCCAACAAAAGGTCTTATTACTTTGGATAGAAACAAACATAGCACATCATCTAATGAAACAATCATAAGTATTCAATGCACAGCAAATTTTCAAAGAAACAAATTAAACAGATAGGCAACGATCCACATCTCGAATATATCAGTCGACTGGCCGTTAAGCATTAGAGTCCGGCAAGGAAGATGAAGAAGAATATCGAAACCATCAGAGTTGCGGGTGATTTAATAGCGACAGAATCTGAGGCTGTGGCCGGAGTGGCCGGAGTAGCCTTCGACCCGCCCTCTGTTCTCGGAGGTGATATTGTAGATGGGGTCGCCGGAGCAGGATCGGCTGGGGCCTCTGGTGTCGCCGGCGAAGTGGTCGGAGATTTTGCTCCGGCTGCTGCCATAGGCTAGTTAGTACGCAACGCATGCCACTACAGAAACGGAAAGAGAGAGAGCTCACCGTTGCACTCGCTCACTGGCGGAGTTTGGACCTTGCAAGCGCCGGGCATCGCCAAGGCCCGCGTCTGGTTGACGGTGACGCCGAACGAGGATCCGCCGCCGTTGAGAACCGAGCAAAGGCACCGTGGCTGGGACTGGACGACGGTGGCCAGCTGCGAGCAGCAGGCGGGGGAGGGCGCGGTGGCGTTGCCGTTGATGTAGTTGAGGCAAGGCGCGAGGCCGATGATGGCACTGGTGCAGCCGGCCGAAGACTGCGCCGCTGCAGTCCCTAAGAGCACGGCCACGATGAAGCTGGCGACGGCGACGAGCTCGTGCTTGTGACCCATGTCGATGGCCGGAGTTCAGATTAAATATTTGTTTGGAGTGAGATTGGAGGATCAGATCTAGTGAATTTATATAGTGTTATTGTGGTTGATGTGGGTGACCAACTCTGGTTCCTAATTTGTTTGTTTGTCGATTTGAACATGAATCAGTTTTGAGTTGTTATAGAATTTTATTATTTGTTGACTCAATGATTGAAGTATATATCTATGTGGGTGGATGGTTAGCCAGCTAACTCCAACGACTTAGATTCTCAAATTTTATGTGATATATGATCTGCGATTATCAGTGATGGACCGATTGGGTTGGGCACGGAAGAAGTTGGGTTCGATAGTTTAAGGACAAATTAAGCTCGGGGAACTCAACACGGTTAGCGCCCAGATTTGAGAATTGACTATTGAGGACGCTCGGGAGTCGGGGTCGGAGTTAAGAGGGTGCCCGGGAAGCAGATTTGGAGTCGGAGTGTGCTTGGGATTGGGAATCGGAGAGTCACACAAAGTGATCAGGTTCGGGTCCGATACTTTGAAATTATACTAGGAGTTGAATAATAATCGAGGTTTAATAATAATAATAATAATAATAAATAAAGAGTAAAGCCGCCGTATTAGTAGCCCTGTCCCAGGCCGCCCATTATCGTTGGGAGGTTAGTAAAGTGGAGAAGCTAAAGTGGTAAATGTCGGACCGTATAAGGCTGATGAACGTAGGTCATTAATCTCTGTAAATTAAAAAATATATTTTTTTTTGACACAATTAAACTTTAGCCAAACATAATTATATTAATTAAACATAAACAAAAAGAATGTACAAGACAGATGAGATTTATTTAAATCACGATCAGGGGATTGCTACTCCAAGGCAATTGAAGCTCTACTAGTCCAAAACTCATTTGTCGAAGGTGGAGAAACCTCGTACATAGAATTGAAAAGCTCAAAGACTTGGAAAGCACGAATACAAGAAAGATTACAGTGTTTGGAATATGTAAAACTGAAGAATCAGTGCTCTATTTACAGCTCTGTCAAATTCTCTTCTCGTCCCCCGGTGTACTCTTCCGCAGCTCCACGTCCTTCAGATATGTCGAGTTCATCGACTCTCTCCCACTTCATTCTTCTCGTCTGCTGCATCTTTCACTCGACTTTTTATATTCCTAAACTCTTGTACACTTAGACACAAGGTTAGCACAATACAAGGCCTAACTTAACTTGGTTGGTCATATTAAAACTAACCTTGAGACCAACAACAAGTGCTTGCATGGGGATCTACAGAGGTGGTAAAACTCTCTTTTAAGTTTTGACCTCTAACCACTACAGCCTTTTTCCAATACTTACCACTAAACTATGCCCCGAGGGCTAGAGATTAGTACATAGGATAGAAGGGTGAGGAAAGTGATTGACGGTAAATACAATAATGGAAAATGTTATACCAAATCAGATCCTCTAGTTCATTTTCTTTGGTCCTCTCTTGATCTAAATTAGGAGGGTCATTGGATCATATCAAGGATCTATGTATTAGTCGCTCCTGATCTGATCTAACGATCTTTCTAATTTTGAACCAATAA
>JBAMIB010346074.1:0-21649 GCA_037177415.1 Kaempferia rotunda | reverse complement strand
TCATTCCCAAACCTATTAACCAAATACCTTTATTTATGAATGATTCCATTCCTTCATTCCCAAACCCCTAAACCAAACGCCACCTAATATCTATTAGAACAAGTACAATTATGCATGTGTTTAGTAAATCTATTATTGATACTTTACTTATTAAAACACATATAAATTTTTTCAGAAGTAATATTATGTTTTAATAACTCTTACTTTCAAAATATTTGTAATATCTAAAAGTATAATTTATTCAAATAAAAGGGTATTTTGTATTAAAAATATTATTTCAAACGATATTTGCATCGTCTTTTAAATTTTAATGTTCTGATTAGTTTTTTACTTTATCAACATAAGAATTTTGATTTAATTTTATTTTAACTAAAATATGTTCAAGTTAAAAATATCTATCAAAATTTTCCCTTATATATAAAAACATTTGTACCTTCCACTAATAAACACTTACAGTGAATACTTTTTATTAAAATAGTGTATAATTTATTCTGTCAAAAAGTTTAAAATAAGAGAATTTGTTAAAATATATTAGTTTAATAATTGCTATAATTTACTGGTGTTAGATGAATTAAATTGAATACAAATTAGCTTCATTTTATATAAATAATAGTCTAGTTTAATGATATTTTATTAATATTAAAAGATTATTTTTATTTTATTATTAAAATACTTGTCTTTATAATTGAAATGCAAATTTTGTTCTCTTAAAATGCCACTTGAATATTTATTTGTTAATAAAGATAAACCATGTTATCAATAAAATAAAAATATTAGAAAATATTTTAACATTATTAAAAATATTAATGATTGTAAATAATACGAAACCTTTGTGTCATTCTGAAAAGTTTCCAATAAAACGAGCAAAACCTAATGCCTCCCTAAACCCTGCCATACTCTCATTTGGTCTTCTCGAGCGTCGCGGCGTCGCCGTCGTTTTCTTTCCCTCACCTGTCCTCCTCTGCGACTTCAATTGCCCATGGCGGATGGTATCCAAGAGGCGGCTTCCAATCTCACTCTCACGGATTCGCCCGCCGCGGACGTCCAAAGCAAGAAGTATGTTATTTAGGATTCCCCCCTCTCCAATCTGTTCCGTCTTCTTTGAGTGTATTGTTAATTTCGTATTTTTTCTTCCAATTTTTTCAGCGCTCTGAAGAAAGAGCTGAAGAAGAAGAAGAAAGAAGAGGAAAACCGGCTGAAAGATGAAGAAAAGAAGAAGAAGGTATATTTTTGTGTTTATTTTCCTTGAAGAATTGCGCGCTATGATTCGTTCTTTACGATGAGTTAAATTTCGTCGCTCTCTTCTTGATGCTTGTGCTAGAAAAGTTTTTTCTTTGGTAGATAATTATTTTCAAGGTCTCACATTTTGCTACTAAATTTGTAGGCTGCTGCAACGCCTCAGTCACAGAAGCAGATTATCGCTGATGATGAAGATATGGACCCGACGGTTCTCTCGCATTCACTTTCTTTTGATTCTCCAGCAATAAAAAAGATATTTTTTTGTTTCATATGTGCTTGAATTTTTGTGCATCTGGGTCTTATCGCAGCAATATTACGAGAATAGGCTGAAGGCATTGGCATTGATAAAAGCAACCGGAGGAAATCCCTACCCGCATAAGTTTAACGTATCCATGACAATTTCAGAGTATATTGAGAAGTACAAAACATTGAGTGAGGGAGAACACCTTAAGGATGTTGAAGTTAGCTTAGCAGGTAATACCATGCTCTGGTGCAATTCTTTCACATGCATTTAGTTTATGTACTTGTTTTTGATGTCTTTACTGATCTTTGTTTCAAGGGAGAATCATGAACAAGCGAACATCTTCATCAAAACTATTCTTTTATGACCTATACGAAGGTGGACTTAAAGTTCAAGTCATGGCTGATGCTAGGTATCACATGCTATGTTCAGTTGAACTGCTTTTGGTCTCATTTTTCTAAGTAACTTAATGGACTGCTGTAGAAGGATTGAGCATACTGAAAATTTGAATTGTGCTGGTCTATATCTGAAAATCAGCTATTGGTCTGAGTTTATTTAGCTGGAAAGATAGGAGGGTAGGGGAAGGGAGAGGGAAAATAACACATTCATAGATATGAATAGTTCTCCCGCCTACTTTGCTGCCAAAGTAAACCTAGAATTATGTTATCAATATTATTATGCGTCTTCCACATGCATGTTCAATATTTTCTATTACTCTCAAGTCTCAACTAATAATATTACCTGTTAAACATGATGGGGCAAATTCTTTGTCCAAAGAAATCATTATCACTAAGATTTTTTTGTTATTCTTGCATTCTTGATGTGACATTTTCCATTTTCTGAAGATTGATTATTTGTCATTAGTCATTAGTATAGTGGCTTCCAACAGACATTATTATATCCACATGAGATGAACAAACCTCAAACATTTGCGATCATTCTCTATTTTTTTTATCTTTCTTATAATATTCACCTTACAGAATATTGTTTTAGGGCTGTAGTACTTCACCTGCTTCTTGATTTTGAATGTGGGATTTAAGGTAGCTTTTGTTTATTGATTGGAGATTAGAATTGTTGTCACGCCCCGAGGGTATACTTGTTTGTCAAATCAGACGGTACACCATGTGACAATAACAGAAATAATTGCTATTAAACCAATTCCAAGCCAACATAAAACACCAATGTGCTATAATAACACCAAGTCACAAATGACAATGCGTACATGTATGCATTCATGCACATGTGAATACACTTACAAAATAAGATAAAAGTTATACTCAAAGCATTCGATATGACAATAAAATTGTAATTACAAGCAGCGGAAAATAACTCAACAAGTCGAAAAGAAATCTGAATTCGAGTGGGACTTGCAGCCAGGGCCTCTGAGCGACATGACATATCTGGAAACAAAAGAAAAAAGTAAGGGGTGGTGAATACAAAATACTCAGTGGACATAAGATAGAAGCTGCATGATACAAAATATAAGGAGATCAAAGGATGCAATTTCAGGAAAAATACTTACTACAAAAGTAAGAGTTCCACTATAATTGCTACTAATCAAACCATAACTAATATCATAACCCTCTAACCTGCTAAACCATGTGTAACCAATAACTTAGGAGTACATACTGTACATTCAAATTTGCATGAACAAATGCATAATCAACATATAATAAGCATATAACAAGTTCTGACTAGCACAACATGCTACCACGAATGGGTCTCGTGGGCATACAAGATATATAACAAGTCACTGTCAATTGGAGAATACTTTACCATGGATGGTCACGTGGGCGGGCAGGATGAGATAACTATCTAGCACCCCAACCACTGCATGAGATCTACCAAAAATGGTCCAGTAGGCAGTTATTGTATGTAAACTGTCACTGTCTGCTGGAGAACGCTCTACCACGGATGGTTCCGTAGGCAGAGAAGATATATAAGTGTACAAACCAAAAATGATAAGCAGTGACAATCACATTCAAGAGTGAACTTTGCTAGCTATACTATGGTATGGTCTCACTAATATATAACAAGTATAACAATAGCAAGCAAAATTGTCAACCAATCTTATCAAGAGAATACTAGTCATCTAGTCATAACACCTCAACTAACTCCATGGTATCATCATAATTACACTAAAACAATGAGGTCGTAATCAAATAGTTTCAAATGGTAGTCTGAACTAGATAACCTAGTAGAATACTCTACCACTTATTATAGTATAATATCCAACACGTATATACACAAGTCTAAGTATGTAATCATATGGTACATTATAAAGTCACGAGCATATGTCCACAACTATATTATGGTCTAGTAATATCTTACATGTATAACCAACCCAAGCAGTAATAGCAATTTGGACTGCATAGATATCAAACTAGATCAATATTCAAGATAAAACAATAAAAGATCAAGCTCAGGAGGTAACATAGAGTAGATATCAAGGTAAAATAACTACTACGCAAGCAATGCAAATAATAGAATTATGCACTAAGGTCAACAATATAAAGAAGGCAAACAACAACTACCCACCTCTAATGTAGTAACCCTTTGAAGTCTTGAACTCAGATGTTTTTTCTCAAACTCGAATCTGCAAATATATCTAAGGACCTATAATCAATTAATCAACCTATTGACTAATTAATCTACATATAATTAGTCAATCTATTTATCAATTAATTAGCTCGTCAATTTATTACTTAATCAATCCATTAATTTAATTAACCTTTTCATTAAATTAATCAAACGGATTAATAACTTAGTTAATTATATAACAACCAATTATCTAACTCACCCATTTAATCAAATCACATTAATTAAAAATCTATTAATTAATCTGAGTAATTAATTAACCTTAAACAGTAAATCATAATCAAATTAATCCATCTTCCAAATTATCAATTAATGAATCAAACCTATATTAGCCTAATTATTCAATTAAACCAAATAATTATTCATTCGATAACTTATTATTTAGTATATCAATTACTTTTGATTAATTCATCATTATCCTATTAATTCGGATTAATATTGATAATCAATTAATTCAATAATTAATCCATTAAGCATGTTCTTAAACAAATTATTAGATTAATTACCCATCATCTAACTATTTAATTAAATACACTGTTAATTAAATTACCTTAATATCGGTGACAACGAGGTCATAGGTCGGCAAGGAGCCACAATGGCAGCGGTGCCCGACGCCGACAGCAGCTTGTTGCGGCTGTATACTTGATCGGGATCCCCCCTTTTTTTTTTGGGGGGGGGTGGGGGGTGGGGGGGGGGTTGCCGGTGACAACGATAAACGAGTTGGTGTCCAGCGACGATGGAGATCGTGAGGGCAAGGACGCGGTGCGAATGGAATCGAGGTCAGAGCCGTCCCTTTGGCGGTGCCAGGTTCTGGGCGGAGCACATGACGACGAGCAACACAACCGATAGCGACAACGATTTCACTTCTTTAGCGACGACTGCGTGACGCCGGCAACAATGTGCACGACGAACATGCAACGCAGAGGAGTAGCCTGTGGTCAACGAGGAAAGGGTGCAGCGCCGATTTGGGCTTGCACACGCCGAAGGAGAGGCAGCGCGCGATGGTTGGTGCTGTTGATCGGGTACCTAGAGCGGCGCATGCGGAGGACGTATTGTTCGCATTAGAATGATGAACAGTAGAGGTGTATGAAAACTTAGGGTTAATTGATTAAAACCTAAATTTATATTTCAGTCAACTCCCAACTTAAATAGGGTTTCTAAAATAGACCGTATATCCTATATGTTTATCTCTATAAAACCTAAAATGACTCATTTAAAATTCTATAAATTCCTATAAACATATTTCCGGGTTAATTATCCATTTTTGTGTTATTATTTTCCTAAATAAATTCATTTAATTCCAAAATATATATTTTAAGTCATTATCCTAAATATAAAATATATATTTTCGGGTGTCTTACAATTTTTCTTGAATGCAGTCGTACATAATATAGAAAAACTACTACTGTTACCTTTTATGCAATGCAGTATACATATTTCTTTCATTTTCCTTTCTGGACTTTGTTATTCATCTTTCCACTAATTTCATGGTTCACCATCATATGCACACATGATATGTAGATTAACTAATTATTTGTACATACTTTTTTTTTATTTAACATCAAGATGCATCTTTGGAAAAAAGTTAATTTGTTAACTTTTTTTTTTTAATTCCATTTTATTTCCAGGCTAATTGATATCTAATAATGTGTAAAGGTAGAGGGAAATTAAAGAAATCATTTGTCATTCTAATAAAAAATGATTTATTTTATATGAATATTAGTTGGAATATTGCCGTGCTTTGAGCTCAATGGAGGAATACGATTTGTGTACCCAACTGCAAATAGTTGGGGCAAACCCATCTTGTCTAGTAACACAACATTTCTTCTAATTCAACGTTTCATATTTATTTTTTACATCAAGGTCGCTTTTCTCTAATGATGATGATGACGATGACATCTTTACAACAATTAATTTTTATTTCATCAAGCTTGTTTTTTTTTAATTTCATCAAGTTTGTTTGAAATTTCATCCTGTTTGTTACATGTTTTTTTTAATTTTACCATGTTTGCTGATTATATCCATTTTGACTTTTAACTAGGGAATCAGTGTTGGATGAAGTTCAATTTACCAAGCACCACACTGGTGTAAAACGTGGTGACATTGTTGGCCTTTGCGGATATCCTGGTTTGTAGTTTTCATCATTTTTTTTTGAATTAGAGAAATTGTGGAGACTCTGAAGTTACATTCTCATTCTTTAGAACTTCAGCCCAATTACTTTTGAGCTTCCTTATATTATTATCTCCATATGAATGGTTTCTTGATAGTAATTTTACATAAAGAAATTGTGTGTGCCAAAGGAATTAAAGACATTCTTGGTCTTTCACATGCTTGCCAAACCCCATTTTTGGCGATGATGATGTTTATTTCATCAAGATTGGTTATTATTTGTAGTAATTTTTTTTTTGAATTCATCAAGTTTCTTTTCCCAAACCCCATTTTTAGCCTTAATTCTGTAGTTTTCAGTTGTTAGTGTCGTAATAGATCTAGAGCCGTGTTGTTAATGCTTTGATCATAGTTTTAAAATTATAAGCTACTTATGTGCCTGCATAAATTTATCTTGTGAGGAACTACATAATTTCCCCTTATGTTGTGTGAGAATCATAAAGGTTAAATCAATCTCTTCTTGTTAAATTCTAAATCATGCATGGTTTTTAGATTCATATACAAAAAATTTACCTGGAATTTTAGATTGCTTGTTTTGTTCAATTCGGTATATTTTGTTGTAGACTAGATGCAAATTCATATTTGTGGCACACAGATGTTATATATTATTCTCAATTTAATTAAGGTTAGTTTTTTGGAAAAAATGGACAGCATCTGCACCCCAACATTTTCACCAAATATACATACATTATTTAGTGGTTCAATCACATATGTCTTGCATTTGTGTTGTCATTCTTAATCCATTTCGTTATTATTCTTTGTTGAAGTATTATTAACAATTGATCCTGTTCAAAGATTCAATTTCTGCAATTTAAAAAGCCCTTTTCTAAATTCTTGAATCAATTACATTTTAGTTATGTTTAAATCATATGCCTGAGCTTGAGTTTTATTTACTCAGTGATTGAGGCAGAATAAGACTCTGAAGATAACAATGCATATGGATTGTTGTATGGATATAATACTATGGTGATGTTGCATCAACATGATTATTTGTAAATGTTTGAATGATATGATATCTCTATAATCCTGTACTCTCATTTACACCTATTTTAGGGTTATGTTGCACTATTAAAGTTGGAATTTCGGTAATTAATTGTCTAGGTATGACTCAAAATGCAAAGCATATAAAAGTTTTTGAGTATTTGTGCTTAACTTGTTTTGGCTGCAAGGGAAAATGTATATTCCCATTCATTTGGGTGCATTTTTGTTTTTAATTTTGGAATTTACTAAATATTCGACAAGCCTAATTTGTTTGGAGGTTACAACAATCAGTTAACTTTTAAGTTTCAAGTGTGTTCAGGTTTTTGTTTGTTTAGAGACATTTATGTCTCACAATGTAATAAAACTTTTGTTTGTCTCTTTCAAGGTAAGAGTAAAAGAGGAGAGCTTAGTATCTTCCCTAAAACATTTATTGTTCTCTCCCCATGTGTGCACATGATGCCAAGGCAGAAAGCTGGTCCTGTCACTGAGATTGCTATTAAGGTGCAGGCATTTGGACAACTCTATTCATCATAGTACTGTGGATTTTAATTTTTTTTATCTGACTTTGTATTTTCATTTTATTCATAAAATGATTACAACTTACAGAAGAATGAAGTGAAGACACCATCAGATGTTTGGGTCCCTGGAATGACAAGAAATCCTGAAACATATGTTTTGAAAGATCAGGTTTCTTATATCCCTTGTCTTTTTAGTCATTTTAATAGCATCAGTGGAAGAATATAACACATAGCTGTATTAAACTGCTTGACTTGTGTGTTGCTTTTAAATTCACTGTTACATCTTGGAGTTTTCATGGATATGTGGGTGCTTAATGGTAATTGCTTTTAAAGTTTAAGCACATGAAGTATGTAAATCCTAATTGTTGTGTTTGCAATGTGATAATAGTTCTGTGTCGCACGTAGTTGGTGTTTTTCCATAATGGAGGCCCCAAAATCTTCATGTGTCATTTTTGTTGTGTTGGCATCTTCTGTAAGTTAAGACGAGACTTATTGTGTATTTTTAGTTGATAATAATATATTTCACTTGCACTTCCTGTCATTTTTTTAGTAATTTGATATATTGATGAATTCCGGTTTCGTACACGCTTCCTTATACGGATGAGTTGACAAAATTTCTTTTGACTAATCAAATAGTTATGTGGACTTTGATTTGAATATTCTGGAATGGTAGGAAACACGTTATCGTCAACGTTATCTGGATCTAATGTTGAATCACGAGGTCAGACAAATATTTAAGACTCGTGCCAATATTATCAATTATATCCGGAATTTCCTCAACAAACTTGATTTCTTGGAGGTTAGCTTTAACTCCGTTTCATATTCAATTTTATTGTACTTTTGCAGCTTTATTGACAAGCTATTATTCTTGCTTTTCCTTTACTAGGTGGAAACACCTATGATGAACATGATTGCTGGAGGAGCGGCTGCTAAGCCTTTTGTTACCCATCACAATGAATTGAACATGAAACTGTTCATGCGTATTGCTCCTGAGCTTTACTTGAAGGAGTTGGTTGTTGGTGGGTTAGATCGTGTTTACGAAATTGGAAAACAATTTAGGAATGAGGGTATTGATTTGACTCATAATCCTGAGTTCACAACATGTGAATTCTATATGGCGTTTGCGGATTACAATGATTTAATGGCTCTCACGGAAGAAATGTTATCAGGTAATCAGTATGGAATGGTGTATGCTTTTTGAGGAGATTCACATTTAATCAGTATGGATTTTATTTTCTTCTAATGCTGAGTTGATTGGCTAGGAATGGTCAAGTTTCTAACTGGTGGTTATTTGATCAAATACCACGCACATGGAGTGAACAAGGATCCAATAGAAATTGACTTTACTCCACCCTTTAGGTGACTATAAAACATGTTATCATGACTTTTTTCCTTGTTATCTGGAAGTATGAATTGACATAGTCATTTCTTTATTCCTTTAGGCGGATGGATATGATTGAAGAATTGGAGACAAGGGCTAATCTTTCTATACCAAAAGATCTTTCAAGTGAAGAAACAAATAAGTACTTAGTGGATGCCTGTGAAAAGTTGGATGTTCAGTGCCCCCCTCCAAAGACAACGACAAGGTTATTGGACAAGGTTGGTACTTGATTCATTCCGTGTATATGTTTATCTTATAAAGTTGAGTGTGCTCAATTTATCATATAATTTGTGAGCTTAGAAATTGATGATCGGGTGTTCATAAAGATCAAGAAATGTCTTCCAAGTGCAGAATAAGATGAAAGTCATAGAAAAAGGGTGTAGTAGAAGGAAAAAAAAACTGTTTTTGAATATTTTATTAAACGTTCATTTGACTTGATGTTTAAATATGCAATTCTGCCATAAGAATTTGTGCATTTGAGCATCTGACTGGGCAAAGCCTATTTTAATACAAGTAAGATTGAGTCACTTTGTTCATTTGATTGATAGCTTGTTGGACATTTCCTGGAGGAGGAATGCACCAATCCCACATTCATCATCAATCACCCGGAGATAATGAGTCCATTGGCAAAGTGGCATAGATCGAAACCAGGTCTTACTGAGCGTTTTGAATTGTTCGTTAACAAACACGAGGTTTGTAACAAGAATTTTCTTTATTGTTATTATTATTATTCAAACTATAACAAAATGCTGATAGTATCAACAAGCTGTGCAGGTATGCAATGCATACACTGAATTGAATGATCCAGTCGTCCAGCGCCAACGATTTGCTGAACAGCTTAAGGTGCTATTTGCCCTTCTTGATTTGTTTTGGCTCACTAAATTTCAAACTAAGCCAGATACTAAAGCTCTGTTCTAACTTGGTGGTGATGTCAGGACCGACAATCTGGTGATGATGAGGCAATGGCTTTGGATGAAACATTTTGCACTGCACTTGAATACGGATTGCCTCCGACTGGTGGATGGGGTTTGGGAATTGATCGTCTTACAATGTTGCTAACAGATTCACAGAATATAAAGGTAGATTTCATCAATTTGTACAGTTCCTAAGCTTTGTTTTTTTTATAACATTGTTTGATGGATAAATAACTTATGCACATACTGGAATTTTATGGTGCAGGAAGTTCTCCTTTTCCCTGCCATGAAGCCACAAGATGAGCCTTCATCCAAAGGTATTTAACTCATTAATTAACTTTATTCTGCACTGTTTAGTTAGAAGTTGCTAGTTTATTAAGTTGATAGACTTCGGAAGCTGTTACAAAGGTCCTTGGTTCAAAAACCTGCTGTAATCACAATTGGTGCTTCCTTACGTATATTGTATAGTTAGATTTCATTCTTTCTCCCTTAATATTTTGAAGAAGCATACAGACATGGTGGATACCCTTGGAGGGGAGGAGAGTTACTCATGAACTCTTATCAGTTTTTCTATAATTGACAGGGATCAGTGAGAAACAAGCTTCTAATTAAACTAAACCACCATTAATGCTGGATTTTGCTTGGATAATTCTTATGCTTTAGCACTTAATATGGATTCTAAGATGAAACATTTGTGCATTTGCAGGATCAGATTGATCTTTTGGAAACTGAGCCCGTTGCATGATTGAGAATACACTATACTGAAGAGAAGCCTACATTACTTTCTGTTTTTTAGATATTTGTACTGGTGTTGTTGACTGTCATCGACGTGTGTTTTCAGTGTTTTTGCTAGTCCATCGTAGCCGATACTGTTGGATTATGTGTTCTAATTTATTTTTAGCCTTCAACATGACAAACTGTTTCTATTAAAAAATTTGTGTGTTTTTTTAAGAGTTCTGTATTTTTTTGAAGCAAATTATTGATGGAACGTCACATAGAACTTTTTTCAATTTGATTAACATTAAGAAGAAAAGTTGTTTATTTAAAACTTTAGAAAATTATTTCAATTTGATTAAAATTAAAATGGAATAGTTTTAGGTAAAGACATGTAACACACCATTTATTTTGTAAATTTTTGATAAAAACTTATAGGAGTAAAAAATTATAATTTTATATAATATATAAAATGTCTATTTTTCTTTTAAAAAAAATAGAATTATCAATTAATCTTCAATGTAGGTTACTAATAAGATATAATCGGTTTGTATCATTTTAACCATATAATATGTAATATAATTTTAATTATAAAAATTAATAAATTTTTATAATTTGAATTATAAAGTAAATATTATGTAATCAGGTTATATTTTAATTTAAAATTTAATAGGTTAAAAATACATCTAATTTATCTTATTAAATCATGCCTTTAATAAATTCGTTACCACCTCCCTCACTAGTGGTTGGTCAATCGTCGCTCGCCGTTTGACCGCCCATCACCTGTCCCCCTTTGCAGGCTTGCCGATCGATCGGTCGTCGACCAGCAGCGGGTGGCGACCTTAACAAATTCGTCGATACCACCTCTTTCACTGGTGGTCGGTCACCTGTCGCTCGACCGTGCGTAGCCCGCTGCCCTCCGCAGGCTACCTGCCACCCGTTGCCCATTGGCCGCCGTAGGACCTCGTCGCTCGCCACCAGCCACTGGCCCATCGCTGCCCGTCGACTGTCACTCACTGGTAGAGGTCGTATGATAATTTTATCATTTTATAATAATATAAATTATATTTCTTATAAAAAATTATGGAAAAAATATATAATTATCATTGTAATAAAAAATTATATACAACTCTTTATCATAATATAAAATTAATTATATTGCAAAGTTATTACATTACCCGTTTAATTATGTTACACCTCATTAAATGTAGCTTTAACGTATTGCGTTCAGCGTATTTTTTTTTAAAAAAAATAAATTTAAAAGTATAACATCGGATCAGTTTATAAATTATATGATTTTGTGTGGCAATGCTTTGGGGTTATATTTTTTTAATTTGATCGAATATATAATATATCGAATTGAAATTTATTTAAAAATTTATATTTATTATGGGACCTAACTTTTTGGCCTAAAAAATATTATTTAAAATATATTTTTTAAGGTTCTAAATAATTTTTATCATTATTTTAGAGTTTAAATATTTATTCATTTGATAATTTTGATCATTATTAATATATTTTTTTATTGATTTTTTTTTATAATTATGAATTTTAGATGTTTATTTTCTGATATTATATTGGATCAATAGTTTTGCCGAAGGTTATTTTCAATTTCGAATAAACGGAATTAATATCCGACCGATACTAACGATTCAATTCTGATCCGTAGGATCACGATTTTACCGACTATGTTCTGGACAAATCGATTCAAACTCAGCGTTAAAATTAACCACATTCAATTCAACTTTTTGGACGAGCAGAGTGTAATGAGGGGTATTTAGGTAATCTAATGCGTCGGTTTTCCTGTCAATTGCCCTTCTATTCTATGATTGGCTTCCTGGTCGTCCCAATTTCTATCCGCTCTATTTCCGAACGATTGAAGAAGACTCGTCTCTCATGGCGATTCCTTGACTGAAATCGAGGGGGAAGAGGGGCAGGGCCGGTTTATCGTGGGACGACGCCCGAGTAGCTTTTTCCCCGTCTTCCAGGCGTCGTGGGAACTGCGCTGCTCTGCTTTTCCTCGGTGTCGCAGCTGTGTCATAGGTAGAGCGACCCATTCAGGCGCCTTCTTTCTGTTGATCTCTTGATTCTCTTGATTCTCTTGGTTTTGTCCCCTTCGGTCTTATCGCAGCTGATTGTTGGATGATGTTGTTCTCTTCATATAATTGATTGCGTGAAGCCCTCATTCGGCTTTACATCTTATGTCGTGGCGATGTATTATGTGATGATAGTGGTGTATGGGGAATCATCTCGGAATATTTTAACATTTTTCAAAGTTGGAACTTGTTCTTGATTTTGTCATCCAAAGACGATATGCTCGCTGTTTTTTTTTAATATGCATTTGAATTTCAAGAAATTGTGATTTTTTTAGTTGGACCTGATGTTCGTTCTCTATTCTGTTCAAGTTCCTTCTTGTCTTTAAAAAAAATGGTCCAAATTCTCACCTGACGTTACCCATTGGATTCTCTTGGAAACAGTTTCTTTCTCGAAAGAGGTCATTTCTTTCTAGATCCATTTTTCTTCTTGTGCACGGTTTGTGCTGCGGAGAAAACCTTTTTCCTACATACTGATTATTTTGTTCCAATATGGCAATTTGTGCTGTCTAGGGTGTAAAAATGTCAACTCCTGCTAGGAAGAGACTGATGAGAGACTTCAAGAGGTTACAGCAGGATCCTCCTGCAGGCATCAGTGGTGCTCCTCACGATAATAACATCATGCTATGGAATGCTGTTATATTTGGGTATGCTTGAGATGAACTAGTTGTTGTGGTTTCTTGATTTTCGTGATACGGTGGTTTTACTGATTCTGATTCCTTTGCTTTGAATTGCAGCCCAGATGACACACCTTGGGATGGTGGTATGCTTTTGATGTTAAAATTTCTTTTTAAGAACTGGTTTAACCAAAACACTGAGAATGAATAATTATTTCAGAGAATCCACTTGTATCAGAACATACTGTTTCAGTTTCATGGTTCTTTCTGTCAGATTGCATTTGTTCCTGGATTGGCTAATGTGTTGGTTTAATCAAAATTCTGAGAATTATTCTATGAGATCCACTTGTACGTGAATCCAGTGTTTCCATTTCATGTTTGTTTCTGTCAGGTTGCATTTTTTTAAAATGTGTATTAGCTTATAATTTTATCTTCTTTTTAGTGTTAATGGATCTAGTTTAACATTTTTTTTCCAGATACTTGTGAAAATATTGTGCTTGCGTATGTGCAGTTGTCAAGATGCATATAATTCTCATCCTGTGACTGACACAGAGCCATTATATAAAATAAACAATTTTCTTTTCTTGATAATTTAAGCAAATTAACTTTCCTAATTGTAAGTATGGGAGTTGAACATGTCCTTTGTGTTCTTAAATTTGCAATTTTTCAATAGTGCTCAAAAGGAGAAAAGTGCAAGCCTAATAACAGTATGTTTTCCACTATTGATAGTATTAAGCGCTTATAATCCATGGAAATTTTCATTTATTTGCAGTTATCTGTTTCCATTTCCAATGAATTTACTCCATTACCCTGAGCCATTTTTCACCTTGACATCTGCTTTATTTCCAATGAATTTTCTCCATTACCCTGAGCCATTTTTCACCTTGATATCTGCTTCTACCCAATTTGATTCAGTGTTTTCACAAATAACTTACAGAAGGAAAGACTTGAAGACCTAAAATGATGTTAGGTGAGTGCCTTGATAATAGGACATGTACATCAACCGACTAACCTTCAGAAAAGAAGCGAAATAGTGAACCACCTTTTGAACCCAAGTCTTCTACTTAAGGAAAAAGTGTTATCTACAACTATTTTCTTGATTAATAAAGAACACAAGCCATGATACATATAGCACATCAAATTACACAACAAACTAGTCAAACAAGATCATATCTCAAACAGTTATTTTTTTTAACTAACGTGTGGTTTTAGCAACATCTATATTTGCAATATAGAAAATTAGTAGGCAAGCCCTGCACCAAAAATGATTGTCTACAATATAGAAGTTACAAACTCATTTGCCATAGAAAGTCATGTCTTAACTATATAAGTTAGTCAAGTTACAAATTCAGTTGCACACAGAAAGCTTTTTGATATTTGCAGAATTTGGGTAAAGGGAAATATCATATTGCACATCACGATGAAATAACCATTACATAAGTTTGAAAATAAGACTCATGATAAAACCCTAAACTAGAAGTACAAATGTGGAACTAAATACACTAACTAATACTTGTTATTCTTAATGCTTTTAACACTTGGTTCTCAAGATCAACATAAGTACTATAAATTAGATAAATTTTCATAAGCAGAACATAAGATGCACAATGATTATAATAAGAAACATACTACTGACAAAACTTAAAGAGTTAATGAGGCAAATAACCATTCCCTTTGATCATAGATGAACAAAACTCTTGAAATAGTTGATGTACAACAACTGAGAGCAGAAGAGGAAAACAATTGAGGTTTCTAGAGAAAACAGATGGCTACATAGTTAAATAAGCACATGACATTTTCTCCAGTTAGGTATCCACTGGAAATGAAAAGCACAACTAGATCTTTGTTGGATGTAGCAGAATGAGACGAGAACATTCTCTATTTAAGTCTTCATTGACATTTGTGTGGCATATACGTGAGAAATTGTAAAGAGGAGAAGAAGAAAAAACAAGGAAACCAAACCTTTTTGCAAAAAAGTTAAGTAAGCTGTTGGGCTGTTGTGAAAGGGAGGAAGAAGCTAGCTAGCTAGGAGGTTCATGTGCCGGAGTTCTCATATCTAATTTTTGGTCAAAGAGGAGACGAAAATTTATTATTGCGTGCTCATCGTTCGCAAGAGGGTAATTTGGCAAGGGGGAACTTTTCAGCCGAATAACAGAGGCTAGGAAGCTAGAAGAGGATATGCTCCCAAATTGTCAACCTCTTGTGGCTACAAGTTTGGGAAATGCCACCATGACAGCTGCTGGTTCATAGATCTGGTCCCTCTTTGGTGGAAAGATACATTGTGCATCTACATGATTTCCACCTGCACGTGTTCTCATAGTAGAGAAAGGTACAAAATATTCCTGCTCCTTGCTCTTAATATTCTATTTGTCGGAATTGATTGATGGCAGATGGCATCACTCACCCATAGGGCACTTGCTAGATCTGTTTGTATGAAGTGCTTCCCACATCTTGTTGTACAAAGGAGTCTTATGTTGGTTGTGATCATTGGATGCGGATGGGAGTGGTTGAGTTGAGGCTGTCTGCCTCTTATAGCTCTTCTTGTGTGAGAAGGGCACTCAATTGCTTAATTGGTCAAGGAAAGGATGTGAGGATTGCACAACCCTCAGCTTGTGCATGGAAGAAGGCACACTAACTGCATGACATTAGAATAGAGATTTATGAACGTGGAAGAAGGCACACTAGCTGCATGTTTTGGTATATTTGTTACAGGCAGATTAAGGGTGAAAGAAAAAGTGGACGAACAACATCTCCCATAGCTCTTTGATGCATTGTAGAATTTAGGGAAAGGAAAGTATTATATTGCATATCATCATCCAGTAGCCATTCCATGTTTATATATCGGATTCATGTTAAAAAACCTAAACTAGAATTACAAATGTGTGACTAAACTCATTACACCCTATATCCATTAACCCTATTACACTTAACAATGTTATTGGATTACTGATTCTGGTTGGCTACTTAGCTTCACCTTCAATGTTTGTGGATCTATATGCCTTGTAGCATAGTTGACTAACAATCAACTTTGACACCCCTTGTTATATAAGCTGATCATGCCATTATTCTAGCTGTTGATCACTTTATGATGTGATTTTTCTTTAGTTTTGGTGGTTATATATCCCCTGATTTTTTTATATGATATGCTGTACTTGGGTCCTTGCTTTGCTTGCACAAGTATCTAACACCTTGCATAACAGAAAACTTTGGCACCTTGGAATGCCGGATAAGTGAAAACTTTGACAAGACTAGGTGAATAACCGGAAGATGTTATTACGTTTCTTGATTTTATTGATTATCTGGTTCAGCTGCACATCCCCACCAGCATGAGGGTCATCTACTTTAATATTTATTTCTATGCTCGTACTTCATTTGCTAGTTCATAATATATACTTGATGCTAATTTTCATTCTTCTAACTACCAACTATGCAAATATTTGATCTTGCCAGGCACGTTTAAGCTGACACTTCAGGTTTCAGAGGATTATCCTAATAAACCACCAACTGTACGCTTTGTTTCTCGAATGTTTCATCCTAATAGTAAGTGCATTTACTGCCCTTTCTTTTATGAATGTTCACATATATGTTGTATTCCTTTTAACTTCATATATATGGGGTTCATCATTTTGTTGATTTCCAAGATAAAATGATTGCATTGTTTTGTCATTTTCTGGTACAAATTAATTAGTCCAATCAGAAGAGATCTCGGTATCAGTAAAACCTCCCAAGGCAATTGAACTCACTTTTCTACATAGGATTGTATAAGGATTTCTGAACTGGGATTCTAGCATCATGAGTCTACAACAATAATCAAGTCTTATCCCACTAGGTGGAGTCGCCTATATGGATCTTTCTACGTCATTGGACTCTATCCCCTACTATATTATCATTTATATTTAAATAAATTTTATCTTATTTTATTTTTTGCTAACCCGTTCATTCGCTTTGGATCGGGTTATTTGACTTATTCGGTTCGGATTATTCGGTTTTTCTAATTTTTTAAATCCAACCAAGAACCAAACCGAATTAACTAGAAACCAAACTGAATTATCCGAAACTAATTCGGGTTATTCGGTTCGGGTGGGTGAATGACTCAACTCAAATAATGAGCACCCCTACTTGTCATAGTTTCACATCGTCTAATTGAAGCATTTATTTGTCGTCTAAGTACATATCCGTATTATCTTAAATGTGTTTCTCGGAATTTTCCCTTAATAGGTACAATTCTAACTTTCCATCTAATATTTTTATTTCTTATCATATTCATTCTTGTCTGTATATCCATTTTAACATCCTCATCTCTGCAACTCACATCTTCTGCTCATGTGCTTAGTTATAGTCCAATATTCCTTTATGTTAGAGTTTACGATCACAAAGAACATATGATACTTTTTTCTATTTCAACTATCTTGCTTGTATTCTAGATAAGACATTTCGCTCAATCTCTTTATTTTTTTTAAATACTCTTAAATACTTAAAATGCTTAGTTAGACAATTCGTCGTCTTCTTTCTTAACAATTATCTCATTACTTCTAATATTGCTAAATTTAAATTTCATATATTCTGTATTTACCTTACTAAGTCTAAATTTTTTATAGTGTTTCTTACTAAGCTTCTAGTTTAGCATTTAGTCCTCCACGTGCGTTATCTACCAAAACAATATCATCTGTAAACAACATGCACCTTGAATATGTAGGATCGATGAAGACGATAGAGTGGGGTGAATATCGTTTGTTCGAAAAATCAAAGTAAACGCAACGGAAAGAATAAAATAGACACGGAAGATTTTTACTTTGTTCAGAGCCTAGGTCGGCTCCTACTCGAAAGCCCACGGTCTTCCGTACTGTATCGTTGGGCAATCCATTAAAAACCTTTTCCAGGAACACCGGAAGAGTGAATCGAGTACAAGGAAAGAAAAGTGTAACAGACTACACTTTTCTTGTAGAATTTAAGTACAAAAGAAATGCTTAAATAAATTTTACCAACTTCAAAATTCGATCTCGGAGTAGCTCGGAAGTTGGCGTCGACTGTCGGCAGTGGTCGGAAGTCTAGAGCGGCAGCACGTCGGTAGTAGCGAAGTCTCAGAGTACCGGGAAGCAGCAAGCGCGTAAGGATTAGTCGTGATTGTTGATTTGAAAGATGCTGCTTGAAGTCCTTTTATAGCACTGCTGAGGGCGTCTTCAGCCCTCCGGAGGGCGCCTCCAGCGCAACGATCAACCCGCATAGATAAGCGCTGAAATCTTCTGCGCTGATCACCTTGAAGTATCCTTTAGACCACTGGAAGGCACCTCCGCTAGGCGCCTTCAGACCCGTGAAGGCGCCTTCCACCAGGCGCTTCCAGCGCCCGTGGCAGGCTCCTTGGGAGGCGCCTCCATCACGGTTCACAATAGTAAAAATTCCTCTTTTTACCTGCAACGCAAAACAGTGTTAGCGGCTATCTACCCTGTAAAATAAAGTTAGTACAATAAAACAAGTGTAGTAATAAACACAATAAAGACAAGAGTAGTATTAATTAAGTCTCGTTCCTCCAGGACCAAAATTTTGTCAAAAGGAACTTAGCTTAGACTCCCGAAATGGGTCTAAGGTGGTCCGACGCCTACTGTTCCTTCCAACAAGAACGCGTCCTCATCAGTCACTCTCCTCCAGTGACTTACCTTTACTTATCTTCCGGAATCAGACATCCGGATCGATCACACCAGATTCGCACATCTGGATCATCCACACCGGGAATCGGACATCTCGGATCGCCAACACCGGGAGTCGAACGTCCCGGATTGCAAACACCGGGAGTCGAATGTCCCGGATTGCAGACATCGGGAGTCAACCGTCTCGGATCGCATACACCCTAACTCTCCTCCTTTGTCATTCATCAAAAAAAAAAAAAAAAGTAGGGAGGAGAGTATAACAGTAAAAAATTTAACAGAGTTATTATAATTGGTCCGGGGGACTTACTCAAAGTATATATAAAAAAAAACTTAAAAGCTGAAAAATGAATAAAAATGACTTCTTTTTCAAACAGAAATTCTCTAAAAACGTTTAGCGAATTTTATTTTCAAAGGCTTTTCAAATATTAGCAGTTAAAATCATTTTGAACACCAGCCTTTAAAATTCATTCATTTAGGAAATTTAACACTTTTCAAGCATTTAAAAATATAAGTATTGAAAAATTTAAGTATTTTCAAATTATTTAACATTTTTCAAAGGAAACAACTTTTAAATATTTGAAAGTGTTAAAAAAAATTTGAAGACTTGCTCTCACTTTTTAAGAAAAATAGTGAAGAAAAGTTGATGTATTTTCAAAAGAATAAATTTCAAAGTAAAGAGTATTATTTTTGAAATTTCAAAATACTTTGAGAATGAATTTTTAAGACTTTGATATCAACTTAAAACCTTTTCTAAGTAAAAAATATATTCATTTTCAAAGTGGGTTTAACACATCATTTTATAGCATTTTGAATAATAAATAAACAACTAATTTAAAAAAAACGAAAACATATTTTTTAAATATCCCCAGATTATTTTCAAAAGTGTTTGAGAAGTTAAAAAAAAATGATGAAGCTCCCCTGAATATTTTTTTAAAAAAATAATTAGAAAAATAATTTGAAAAGTATTATGAGGCTCCCCCTGAACTAATTATAAATTACAATCATTTTAGCTTTTTCTTACATAAACCCTTACCATCCCCCTTTGACATTCATCAGAGAATAACAAGTAATAATTTAAACACCAACAAAACTATTAGTAAAAGGATAGCTAGTGACAATGTCAATCTAGGGAGAGATGTAAATAGGTTGCCTTAAGAACTTTCCAAGTATTCCAAATTATCAAAATAGTCAAAGAATTTTGAAAAACAATACACATAAAGAGTTTTAAGATTTTCTAATATATCCTTCAAGGATTAAAATTTTTTTTAAAGTACTTAGTAATAAGTTCCTAAGTTTTCAAAAATTGTCAGAAATAAAATACAATTTTCGGAAGGGAACACTATGTTCAAATTAAAAAAAATTCTTAAAACACTTTTAACTTGAGTTTTGAAAAGTGATTTTGAAAAATTTCTAGTATGCATTTTTGAAATGATTTTGAAAGGGAAAATATTGCAACACATTTTGAGAGAATAATTTTCAAAAAGACTCCTTTTGTAAAGTATGATTTTAACTTTTGAAAAATATGATAAACTAACTCTTTTGAAACATCTTTTTCTAAGCAAATATTTTAACAATAAAAAAATTGAGAAATTTCAAAGCTATAAAGAGTGAGTTTTCAAAAGTAAGGGTACAAAATTATTTCAAAAAAAAATGTCATAATATTTGTCAAAAATTTACTAAGTAAAATTCTATTTTGAGACGCAATAACATAAGTGATTTTTAAAAAATATTTGTCAAGTAAATTTGAGAAGCGTTTTTCAAAAATTTTCTAACCATTTTTTTTACAAAAATCTTTTTCAAAAATAAAAATAATTTAACTACTTTTGTTGAATTTTCTCAGTACTTTTGAAAGATAATTTTCAAATAGAAAGTTTATAAAAACAAGTTTGCAATGCTACATTTTACTATATATGTGATTTTTTAATTAGAACTCCCCCTCAATCTGACACATTTTTATGAATCTTTGTTATCCATCAGAAAAAAAATTCTTTAGTGTCTTAAGGGTTAATTCAGCTTAAAAGACCAACTAAAAAAAATATATTTAAAAGTATTTCAATTTTATTTTTCCAAAAAGCAAATATTTTCAAAAGTAGTTCTCAATAATAATATTTTTCAAAAACGATTTTGAAGATGAAAAACGTGTCTTTTTAGGTGAATCTCCCCCTTAATTTAGGACTCTTAGTAAGTCTTTACTAACTATAAGATTATACTCATATGGATCTAGGAATCTAGAAGTTTTACTTTGAAAGATTTAGACGCTTGGTTTTGGTTAATAACTACTTTCAAAAGTATAAACTTTGGAAGAGTATACAAATACTTATAGTTAATTAATCTTGAAAATCTTAATTTCCTTAGTATCTCAACCATTCTAGATTTTCAATCATGGTAACCTTATGTATTTATAGAGATACTTAATATAATATAGAAAATGATCATGTTGGCGTGAGTTAGGAAAGAAAATCAGCAAATCGTTGAATTATGGTAGAACATGTGTGTAAAAGGGAAGCATTCAATGTCTACTATAATTAACGTATCACTTGTT
>JBAMIB010345968.1:0-11070 GCA_037177415.1 Kaempferia rotunda | reverse complement strand
TCGGGGAAGAACTGGCCAACGCAGAGGAGGGCATCGAAGGGGTCCATGGACTTCTTAAACTACATCGAAGGGAGAGGTAGGTTTAGGGCTCTACCCAAAACGGGTCAAACAAAACCCTAGTTCACGAGCGAGGGACAGAAAAGTACCAAATGAACGCGCTTGAAGAGGAGGTTGAGGCGGCCGAGCACGTCGCCGCAGAGGAGGATCCGCGGCCGCCGAGGCTCCATCGTTGAGAGGAGAGCTGCGGTGGGAGACGGTGAGGAGCGAGCTCACGTGGATGTGATTCGAGGCCACTCAGTGCAGTATCGACCTGTCAGAGACCGAGTCCGGTATCGACCGAATCCACTCAGCATACGAACCTAACCTAGCCCAGTAAGTGGCACAAGCAAGACAATATAATCATTTTTAAATATCTTTTAATTAATTTTAAATCTTACTATTTAATTAAAAATTTAGACTTTACTGATTAACTCTTGATTAATTAGATTAATCTCAAAAGTAAATTATCATAATATCTTTTTTTTTCTTTCCACGTCAAAAATAATTTTAAAATTTATTAGTAATTTTCATCATAAATATAGCATTCAAGACTCAGCTCTGGCATATTATTAGAAATTTTTACTCATTAATCAATCAAAAAATCTAGAGTTTGAGATTCAACGAAGAATTTTTACCATTAATAGATATTTGTACATTATGTTAATATGTATTAGTAATTTTTTCTAATTTTTTTATATGAAAAATATATAGTGTTATGGTTCTCATTACTCTCACATCTTAGGATTAGCAGCTTCTATAAATACCTTTGATCGGTAATATTAGAAAGCATACATTTCTCAGTCTTTAAATAAAAATAAGTACAGTATCTGTTATTATCCATTTAATATCTAATATAAAGAGAAAGTCTATTATAGTAGCTTGTTACTAGGGTTTTTGAGTATCGTCTTCATGTTACACTACTGTATGAGTTTGGTATACTCATAACCAGAGCATAAAAACAATTAAACAATTAAATATTTTTTAACAAATAAAGGAAAATATGACAAGGATGGATTTTAATGTTATTGATCAAAACCCATAACCATCCAATCCAAAGCTTAGTTTATGCCCGGTGCTACGATGGAGTAGAAGGATATTAATTTATCATTAAAGTATTTATAATTCGATCCCTAATTATGATATATTTATAAGAATTTTTTCTCTAATGGAATGTGCACTTATGACTCGATCCTTCCCCTTCGTGCTCTGACTGTCCTTTGTTTTAACTCAATGATGACCCAAAAAATACAAGTACTAATATTTTTCTTTTGTTTTAACAGTTAATTATTGATGCCAACAAATGCAAAATGACCAAGATATTGTCAAACTAGCTACAAAAATATGCAGCATTGACACATTTTTGTGAGAGGACACTATATTGTAAGAAAATTATTACAGCATCTCCACATTTGAGGATAACAAAACACTTCAAAGCCAGTTGACATTTTATTTTTTTTGGATTGTTCTGGATACAACATTTGCAAAGGAATATATAAGGGAAATTTCAATAATCATAAATAATCTAAATTTGCTTACTTCCAAACCTCACTAAGCTAAATCTTCTCTCTACTGAAGTTGGCCTTAGCTTCTATGCATTCTTCTATCTATTACCATTGGGTAGGCCATTATTTTTATACTGTCTCACTATTCACACAAGGCTCCTATTAGATAGATGTATGCCTTCATGGATGATGAATTAATGGTTCGTTTCTTAAATGAATAGTTCCAGACAGTTGCTTGAGTTGATGCAAACCCAGTGACACAGACATAATGTATATGAAAGCAGTCTGTAGTATATCGAGTTTTGTGACCATCAGTATTGTGGAACGAAAGTGCCAACGTAGCCAAATCCAACGATTACGAAAGTGATTGCTTGAAGATAGAGGTAGATGTAGTAATGGTTTTTCCCATTGGCCAGGTCATAGCACCCACAGAGGAAGAGGTAGATTCCAGTACATAGTTCCATTAGATGTAATCTGTCATTGTGGACAAGAGAAGGAACATGTCAATGTAATGTTATTCAAGTGAAGATTGTCCTCGAAATGTAGTAAACTTCTCCTAACATTTTTTTTAGAATTTAGCAAGTGAGCACATGAACTGATCAGTGAGTGAAAACAGCAGGGAATAGATGAATTGTGATTACCTGTCACCAATTCTAAGCCGTGGCTTCTTAGATGCTTTAGATTTTTTCATTATATCCCCTAGCTTCTCAGTAACCACCCATTCATTGACTCTTCCTCCTGCTTCCAAGAGGCCGCTTAAGGTTGCTTTTGTTCTATGTAGCGACATGACGTTCTCAAAAAGGACCCAGAACATCAGCAAGTGAAAAGACCTGTGGCGAACAATCGAGTGATGGAATTTTATATTTAGCCAAAGAGATGACAAATTGTGTCTTCAAAATAGTATAGTGAAGATGTGTAGTTTCTTGAGCTCTCATACCTTGGTGTTCCAACAGCATTCAGCAGTGTAATGACTGAAGGAATGTACACTAAGCCCCACTTTGGTATTTCTACTTCCGGAACAAAGACGGTCATGGGGATAACAATGCAGTAAAATACAAAGGTCACAATATGACCTACAATCTTCCGGATGAAGAAAAAACTGTATATAACGTAGATCTTTGTCCAGAGAGTCACTTTCTGTATTTATAGAGTATTTTTTACTTTTTTGGTCAAAATTTGTAGAACATTAAGTATTGTTCAATAGCAATATTGAAAGGCAACTGACCTTATTCTTGCAGATCTCCAACAACATTTTCCTGAATAAGTTTGCTGGGCCACAGGACCATCTGTGTTGCTGATGGCGGAAGGCCTTGAAGGTGCTTGGTAGTTCACTTTTGACCTTCACATGTTAAATAAAGCAGATTAAGGTATCATCTAAATACTATATTTACCAAGTTCGTGTTAGCAAATTTGTTTAATCACGTGAAGGTAACAGTATCTGCATCTTTCTTCTGGCATCGTCCAGTTGTTAATGCAACATTCACAGTGCATCAATATTAAAAGATGTGATTTAGTTCATGCTTACTATCTCATTCAATATTTTACTAACTAATTTCAATAGTTAATGTATATACCTCGAGGTCTTTAAGGAATATATATTTCCATCCCTTGAGGCTCGCTCGAATAGATAAATCCATGTCCTCTACAGTCGTTCGGTCCTTCCAACCTCCTGCCTCATTGATAGCTGAAATCCGCCACACCCCTGCAGTTCCTGAGGAAAAAAAACCTGTTCAACCCTTTGGAACTAATCTTTACAACTGGAGCATTATCTCTAATCCTCTGCCTTAGATTATTTCACAATTTTAATCAATTTGAGGTGAGTTAGAACTAACCATTGAAGCCAAAGAAGCCATAGGTGGAGGATCCCACTTGCTGTTCAACAAAGAAGTGGTAATCCAAAGACATCTCCTGCATCCTTGTCATCATATTTTCATTCGCATTCACTGCAGTAAATTAAGCAATGCACTGTTAAAATAATTGTATTTTTCTGGATGTGGGGACATGATGCCTTGTTTGATGTAGACTAGATTAGATGAATAAATTGAGAAAAGAAGAATGGAGTAAATTGCAGTGTCGGTGGCAGTGAGTATATGTTGTAGATGGGAAAAGCAAAATGAGTAGGGAAGGTGAAACTTAAAGGTGATTTCGGCAGTACCAAAGCGAAAAGATAGGGTCGACTGTTACTTCTTTAACCTTCCTATCTAAAGCTGCGGGAATCAGAAGGCAGCTGTTATCTAGCTGCTCACTAGGAGAAGAGCAAGTAAAAGTAATGTAAGGAAATATGAACAGGAAACGACAAATATGAGAGGAAGGAACAGAACTGAAGAATTTATTAATCACAAGCTGCTGTCGCCGGAAATACAGGCACGTGATGTGTCTAGAATTTTTACCCTTGTTTAGTAGTAAAATAGAATTCTAACTATGGTTGCACGACCCTTTGAAGTGCATTTTACAACTTTTTCACGATCTGTGAACCTTGGAAGGCATATGCATCAATGCACTATGATAGTCTAAGAAGTGTTTTAATTGTGAGCCAATCAAAGCACGAAATTATCACTTTGATCAGACCCAAAAAAAACAAAAGGTATGCATCTCACCAACTAAGTCTATTATGTGGGGCTTAAACATTTTAGGTCCTTCCTCTACCACCCTTTCTACTCAGAAATACTCAAAAGTTGAGAATTTGTGAAAATTTGTTTCTATTTGTTGGCCAATGGAGCTGCATAATCCAGTGGGAACCACTGGAGCACTGTGCCTAAGCCTGCCACATCCATGACTCTCTGTTGCACATGATAATAATAATAATCATAATTGGTAAGATCACCGACACAGTCGCTTGATCTGACTCCGAGCTACTCTGCCTCTCGTATAATTGACTACCCCAAAGGGACCACTTCCCAACCCGGCTCCATGTATGTCCCTGCCCACGGTCCAATCTTATCAGCCATAAGACACAAATATGTACTTAGTTTCCTCTCCTCATACAGTAAACACCAATGTTTTCACTGAAATGCGAAATTTTAACCAAACTTTTCTGGAACAATTAAAACCTCCGTAAGTTAATCTTTGAGACAAATAACTCTTTTGGTTTCAGCAGGTAAATGCGTTGAAAGAAGATAACTTTTTTTTTAAAAGGACAAGAGAGACGGAAAGGGATTGTACCGAAGGTCCAGCGGCCCTGGACGAGGGCGACCTTGGGGTTGTGGATGAGGAAGGGAATGGTGCGGAGGAGGAAGTCGGACTCCGGCTGGAAGTCGGCGTCGAAGATGGCGACGTACTCACACTCCATGACGTAGTTATGCTTGAGCCCGTGCCGGAGCGCGCCCGCCTTGTAACCCACCCTGTCGTCTCGGATCGCGTACTTTATGTTCACCCCCTTGTTCGCCCACTTCCGGCACTCGATCTGCACCAGCTCCTGCCATTTCAACCAATTATCCAAAATGCTGTCAGATCCATTACAAATTCATGCCAAAGTTGCGATTTTTATTTTTATGAAAGTTCACAACTTCCAGTAAGAAAAGTAACCAGAGAAGCTAAATTGAAGATGAATTTCACGTTGAAGCAAAATCCAAAATCCCTGAAAAGAAATGTTTTTTTCGCCAGTACTTGTCGGTGGTAATCGAGGAAAAGGCCAAATTAGCCAGTGAGATGCGTTTTTATTCGCAAAGAGGGAAAATAATTACAGGAGAGTTTCAAAAAAAAAAATACACGTCGCTTTGTTAATGGATAGATCTGGTAATTTTTAGGGAATAAAAAAGGAATTTTGTAATATTAATTTGATCTCGTACCTTAATGGACTCATCCGTGGAATCGTCGAGCACTTGGATAATGATGCGATCCGAAGGCCACGAGAGTCCGCAGGCCGCTCCGATCGAGAGCTGGTAGACCTGAAAAAATCAACGAGATTCAAGAAGTGCGCGTTGCGGAAGTAACGGCGGAAATTTAGGGCGGGAATCCTAGGCGACCGATCGACGGCGGACCTCTTTCTCGTTGTACATTGGGATTTGGATGAGCACCATGGGATAGGCGGAAGTGCCGAGCTCGGCGTCGTCGCTCATCGTCTCCCACTTGTATTGCGTTTCCGGCTTCCGGCCGAGGAGTCGGACGGCGCTGATGACGACGGCCATGTAGACCTTCTCGACGAAGAGCATCACCGACAGGCTGAGGCAGATGTACACCGCCAGTTGCAGCAGCGGCACGATCACCGGCGCCTTCACCTGCTGCCACGCCATCCACGTCTGATCCCGCGCCTGGATCACGCCCGGGAACATCGCCGCCGTTGAAACCCTATCCATCCGGACCTCGAAAAAAAAAGGGGTTCTCGAGCAACAGGGCCAAAAATCCCAAAATGCAGCAAAGAGATCGGAGCAGGACACAAGCGAGATCGGAGACAAAGAGGGAGGGGGCACGAACTCGTCGTTCAGGTATAAATTTCTCACTCTCCGTCACCTGCTCCACACACCATTAATGAGCGAAAAAAAGACCTCCTTTTCCCTTTACAAAACCCACCAAAACCAACAGCACAAACGGAAGAGGAAGCAGAACTCACCAGATGGGGAGAAGAGACCGCGATCTATCGATTCCTGACCTCGTTCCTCGCTCTTCGCCTTCTCCCTGAGCAATGCAAGCTCAGAGATAGCCGAGGGAGGGAGGGAGGGAATGAGGGAGGGAGAGAAACCCCGGCGTGTGCCACAAGGGTTCTGAGCACTGCCCTTAAATAAACGCTTTGTCTAACTGCAAATGTAAATTAATTAATAGATTTTTTAAAAAAGAAATTAATACCCCACCAAAATTCTACTTCATAATTTTAAATGTATTACCACTGTCCGCCCCTGGTTCCAATATTTTTACCAAAATAAAATTATATTCATTTTTTACCATAATTTTTAACAAATATTTCTTCGCGTAATTATAGACTTTCTTAAAACTCTCTTTCCAAATATTTCTTAAAGGGTAAAAATCAAAAGATCCCTCATTTGCTCTAAATGATCAAAGTGGTCATTTTGATTTTTTATTAAAAAAATTATTCATACCAATAATAACTCAGGTAAAGTGAAGTGGTATTTAGTTTGAGTGCCGGAATTAAAAATTAAAATAAATTTGATAGTATATCGGAATGGAAATGGATTTAACTATTTTAATAATGTTACTTGATTTATAAGATGGGATTATGAATTAATGATTAATTAATCAATTAATTTAAAATTAATATTTAATAATTAATAACTAGTATTATATAATTGATTAATTTAATTACCTTAGGATTAATTGATTCATTAATTTTGAAATAATTTGGAATTAATCAAAATAATTAATTTATTCATTCATTCATTTTAAATTAAGGTTTAACAATTAATAATTAATTAGTATTAAGGAAAATAATTGATTAACTTATTTGGGTTAAGCTTTAATTCATTTCTAATTAATTTATAATTTAATAATTTGTTAGTTAATTAATTTCATATTTAAATAAAATAATTAAGTAATTTCAAATTAAAGCTATTAATTTTATTAATTGTTTTAATTAATCATGAATTAAATTTGAAATTGAAATAATTAATTAATTATTTTAATTAATACAAATTAATAATTAATCTCTAATTATTTATTTATTTAATCAATTTTTTAAATTAATTTCAAATCAATTCAAATTAAATCAATCAAATATGAATCCCTAATTAATTAAATTAATTCTATTCAAATTCAATACATTAATTATTAATTATTTATTTTAATTAATTCTAAATTAAAATTGAATTAAACCAATTAATCAATTGGTTCAACTACTATTTTAATAATTAATCTAATTAATTAGTAATTATTAATCTATCAATTATTAATTAATTATTAAATTTAAATTAATATACAATTAAAAATGAAATTCATAATTATTTTTAATTATATCGGGAATCTCTCTTAAAAAAAATACGGGTAAAAGATGAGAATGAATTATAAACCATCACTTTACTTGAGTTTTATCCATTTTCGTTTATTTATGAATGATTATAAATTAAATTGTCACTCCCAAACTTATTAACTAAACACCTTATATTTCTATTATTTCATTCACTCGTTATAAAATCCCCAAACCAAATGCAACCTTACTCAATTGTAATTTAGTTGATTGTTCTCATCATTATCTTGTATATATCTTTGGTTTAAATTATAAAAACTATTGATGCAAAATGAATATTAGGTAGGCAAGTTGAATCATGCTCAACAAATACGATTTAGTAGTTGTTACAATGTGAACAATCGGTGAATAGAATTGAATTTGAATTATAATAATTATAAAATTGGAACTGCTGTGTTTTATTTATTTATTAACAAGTTAAGTATGCATTATATATAGCAGCTATGAATTCCTAACACTATAATACATTTATAACTACGATTTCATAGTTACTATAATGCTCCCTCAATTCAAAATTTAGAAGAGAGATCTAGACCGAAGATATAAATATAAATATATATATATATATTTATATATATATTCAAGGACAGTTAAGTATTTAAAAAAAATAGAGGCGGTATTGTATTTTGTTCTTTTTTTTCAATGACAACTAAATTATTTGAAAAAACTTACCATAAATTTTCAAATAAAAAAAATGAGGACATTAAACAATTTTATTTCTGCTTCGAATAAAAGGATTAAAAAAACAAGTTATTTGAGTTAAAATAATTTACGATTTAGATTTGAAAATTAATTATAAATAAATACTTGTAATTGTTTTTCCAAAATGAGAAAGAAAATAAAGGAAGAAATAAAAACATTATTTTTTTCTCAAGTATATTTTTCTATTTTGTTTTAATTTTTAAAACATGTAATAATAATAAGAAGAAGAAATAAGATATTACAAATTTTTCTACTTAGTTTTATTATTTTCTCTGATTTAATCTCATATTTATTATAAATAAATAAATAATAGGATATAAAATGATTTATTTTATATAGTTGGAAGAAATCAAATCCTAACGACCTAACTAATTTAATAGTAAAGGGAAGTTAATTCCTCTTCTTTTACAGGAGTAAATAATTTTCATAGCATAATTAAACTTTTTTGTTTAAATATTTTTCCAAACAATTAATTTAAACTAAAATTGAAAATAATTAGTAGCTCTCATTCCATTCCATAAAAAAATGATTAATTTTACCCTCCAATATTTAATAAAAATTGCATAGTAGCTAATTGACAACTAGCAGTAGGTTAAGCGACCTTCTATATAAAATTAGCAAGCTGTATGTAATATATAATAATATATTTGGCAATTTACTGCATACTTAAAAATGCGAAAATTTTAAAAGTCATATATATTTTCTATTTTTCCCTCTGGTCAACAATTATAGCATTATATATTGAACATTTGTTCATTTAAATCAACGCATGAGAGACGGGAAGGATAAAATAGGAAATAAATTTTAATTTTTTTATAATTCAAACTTTACAATTTGGACACTCGAATATTCCATCATGAAAAAAATATTGAAAAGGTATCTCAGAATATTTTTTTTAAATATCTTTATTTAAATATTATAAATAATAATTTTGATTTAAATTATAATTATAAAAAAAATTATGTTAAAAAAAAATAGGATAAAATACTTTTAAAAAAAATAGTTCAAATGGAAGACACTTCCCGGCGCAAATCATGGCGCCGTTTGTTGCTTTCTCACTCAAATTCATTGATGCCCAATTTTACACTTTTAATTAATTAATATATTTATTATTTTCGGTGTTTTTCACTCTGGGTCAATCTATCCGGCTGCATCCAACAAAACTGAAGTCAAAGCAAATCAGCATCGAATGGGTCCACCGGTTCTTCGCATTGAGACAAGTTGGACACGAGTTTAAGTTCAAAATTTTACGGACTTCTCCTTTAAACTCAACAAGGTAATACATTCGAAAAGGTGCGTTGGGGAGTTTATTTTTATTTATTTTAGGATAATTCATTCTTTTATTTTAATCATGTTAAAGAAGAAAGTAAAATTATAAGAATTACATATGATTTAGTTAAAGTTAGGGATTTAGAAAGTATAAAAAAAATAGTTCAGATGTTCAAATATCATTCCTCAAAATTATGTGAATAGAGGATAAAATGGTAGATGGGTCCAAAGAGAGTTTACGAGGGTTTACTTTGTTGTTGCGGTATAAAGGTATTACGCTCACCTCTAGTTAGATAATCGGGTTGACCCATAGTGTGACGGTCGGACCCGTAGTAGTAGTAAAAAAGTGATTCGCTCGTACTTAATGCCTCCGTCAGTCCGTCCTCAAGCCAACAAGGAGAGCTGGATGGGCTGACTCATCATCTTGGCAGATTGAAAAATCTCCAACCCAACTTAAAGCTGGTTGCGAGCTTGGCGGGTCAACCCACGAGCCCAAGAAAAAAAATAAAAATATAGGTTGAAAGGATTAAAAATTTTAAGTTTAGGTTACAAATTAAGCAGATCAAACCGACAAGTCCATTGAATTTTCTACATTAGTTTTAAGTTTGGGAGAAAATTGTATTTTTTTAACCTACGGACAAAATCCATGCCTACCACAAGCTGACCATTGCTAGTCGGGCCACCTCGACCCGCATTTAAATAAATTGATAAATTTTCAAACCAATTCACATAAACTATTTTGTGTGACAAATCAAAATATGATAGATCTAACCCAAATTAATAGTGTTGGGTTTAAGTGGAAAACCAACATGCCTTTACAAGGAAAATCCTAGCTCAAGGGGGAGCTTAGGTGAAGGAGGAGTCAAGGGTTAGGCTCCATGATTATGCATAAGTAAATAGTTTATTTACTTTCATGTTTCTTTTATGCTATGTTTTCCCTAACTTAAACCGAGTTGTCAAACATCAAAAAATGAAGATTGTTGGAGCAATCTTGGTGCCCTAGGTTTTGATGTTTGAGCAAATGTTTAAGTTAGGTTTATTGTTGTATCTGATATGCATTATGAGTATGCAGGAGATAGGTACAGCTGGTAAAATCCAAGGGTGGAGTCTTGGCAAAGGAGAAAAGTCCAAGTATGTATTGGATGCATAAGTCCAAGTGTGTAATCTTGGCAACGTAAGTCCAATCATAGGCTTTACAATGTATATTGGCTACGTAAGTCCAAGTATGTAGTCTTGGCAGCGTAAGTCCAATGTGGTGATTGGTTTGTGTATTGGTTGCATAAGTCCAAGTGTATAGTCTTGGCGGCGTAAGACCAATGGAAGATCCGACAACGATGACCGAGGCTGATGGAAGCATCTAGAAGACAAGGCGCGAAGGATGGGGAGGCATTCGAGGGACGCAAGGTTGATAGAGGATGGCTAGAAGGCTAGTTTTAGGTTGGTCGGACGAGGACGAGTGTTGAGTGAATGTACTCGGGTGAAAACCTAGGTTTAGGGAAGTAACAGTCGCCTGGAGGTGAAACCAGGCGACTGCTAGGCGAATTCAGGAGGCACAGAAAGATTGATCGAGTGACCAAGAGGCTGAGCAGTCGCCTGGACTAGTCGACTGGTCCAGGGAGCAGGCGACTGCTCAACTAGTCGTTG
>JBAMIB010345862.1:0-11071 GCA_037177415.1 Kaempferia rotunda | reverse complement strand
ATATAAAAGTTACGCTGCGGGACTGGCGTGCGTGCCTCTCAGGGGAGGGCGCCCTCCATGCACTGGGGCGCGCATGCGCGACGTCCCGCAGCATAACATTTGTGTATATATATATATTATAGTTGCATAATAAGTTGCCTTAAGATTGTGATATAGACATGATGAATTTAAGACGTTCCAAAAAGAAATTATTTTGTTTGGTACGGATGCAAATATTAATAAGCACATGATTAGTGTGTTGGAAAATGAATAGGTTGGAAGGTTGGTCAAAGGAGAACATGAAGCGCTTCTTTATCTGTCTAATTGTGGTGGATGCAGATGGAGAGAATGTGGGTCCCGTTGAGCCTCGCCCATCTCTACAAGTTCATGGGCTAAACCTTGAGCAGCTCAGGCCCAACTTTCGTGGTTTTTATGAAAATTGAACAGTAAATAATTTATGCAAAATGTCCAGGAAAAATAATTGATGAGTGATTTATTCTGCCCATGCCCAGGAAAAAACTTTTTCCACCCTTAATTATTTAAGTTGACCATCAACTATAAATTGATCTCTATTCACAGAACTTAAGAATGAATTGTGAGGGATGCCTAAGGTCGGTGTAATTACTTTTTTTTACCATTGTTGAGTGATTTGTAAATTTTTTAAAAATATTTTGATTTTTACAAAAATTAGTTGGTTCTTTCATCTTATAATTTTAAGTACGTTAAGACGGTTTGACCAATCTCATTTTAACTGTAACAATAAGAGATTTTACATCTAATAATTTTTTTTTATTCAAAATGTTAAAAAAAAATTAACCATTAAAAAAAATGAAAAAGATGAGTGAATCACATAATCACATTAAGGATACTATAAGGATGTAAATAAAGAAATTGATAAAAGATGCAGGATCAAACTAAAGGCACCTGTTGAGATTTCCCCAAGACTTGAGAGAACTTTGTATTTGATGTTGCCATCGACTTTTTCGACTTTTCTCTGTACTAATTACGTACAGGCTTACTCAGTCTCCATAAAATCAAGTACAGTACATTGGTGTTGTTCTTTTTGTTTAATATCTGTGTTTATTAACAATAATCACACTAGAAACACCGAGTATGTATATTGTATCCAAAGAAACGTTCGAAACTCCTCAACTAATAAACACCGGCATTGTATCTGTACAAGTCTGGTAAAAGAAACACCAGATCTGAATAAAGTTACAGGGAAAACCGATTCCGTTCTTTAAGCAAAGCATGAACAGTTCGACTTGCTGACATGCTTACAAGAACTTTTCAAGTGTTTTCTTTCAGAGAAATGCGCATGTCGAGCATGAAATTAGAAATTGCCACTTTAATCGCCCTGGCATACTATGCAATCCTATCTTGTCTCTCGTCTGCGTTCCTAGTGAATCTCCATCATCTTCACAGTGGTCACTTAAGCATTTGAATTCTCCATCGCCTAACTTTCATTTTCCTGCTCATCAGAGTATCTGTGATCTCTCCCTAATACATCTTTGTCATACCATACTGAACAACACCAACTTTTCTATGTGCAACATCACCTCCTGCCACTGCCGCCGCCGCAACAAGTCCATTGTAGGGCGATTTTGTCTGCACCAGGCTTGCCTCTATCATGCTTTCCCTCACAGTAGGTTCAGCCTTGGTCCGCGTGAGATAAAATGGGGAGGCTCTCATGTCGAGAGCTATGTCTGGCGCCATCTTATTGTGCAAGCACGGTTGTGGAGGCTTATGCTGAACGGGTTCATGTTTGGATTGCATTGGTTCTCTGTTGTATCCATCCAACTTGCTTGAGCTATTGTGAAAACAATATGCTGCAGAAATACCAGGTTGTGGTGGAAGAACAGGATTTCTAATTAAACGTCTAGGATCATAGGCATCTTTCACACTTGCACTCTCGTAAGGCAAGACGGGACCAATAACTTTTCCTGGACGAGCTGAGAAACATAGCGTACGATTTGAGTGTTAGTGCACCATCATCATTAGTTATGGTCAATTTGGATATAAGCAATTACCGGTTGGAATCCTTTGTGGTGCCTGTGAAGTCTTTGCAATATTTCCAGATGGCCTTTCAACGTCTCGAGGATTCTTGCAAGGCTCATAAGTGCTTTGTCTCTCTCTTGAAGAGACCATGTTGGTTTGTTCCATTGGAGAAACAGTAGAAGAGTGGACAACCGTTGATCTAACAGGGAAAATGTAATAAGCGTCCCAGGAAATAGTGAAAATTAAGAATGCCTGAAACCTACACAGCATGTTGCATGATGAAAGAAAAGACAATAAAAAGTTTCAGATAAAGTTGTTTTCTAATTTCAGTACCTCTTCATAAACAGAAATGATGGGTGAACAAAAAAACATTTCAAATGAAGTTGTTTTCAAGTTTCAGTGCCTATACACTTAATGGTGAGTGAATGCTGTTTCAATGAATAGGTTGTATTTGCTATGATTTCTAAATGGTGACTTATCAAAAGATAAAGTTTAACTCTTAAGATAAAATCTCAGAGTAGGATACAAAAATGCATTCAATTCACAAACAGAAAAATTAGATTCAGTTAATATTTTGGTTTCAGCTACAAACTCTAGAAATGGAAATAAAACTCAACCTGATAGAAATTGCAGCTTTCCTTTTTCTGATTTTTTTTATCACCTAAATGCACTATACACATGTGCATGTTTGTCCCAACAAAGTATATCATACAAAGCCACTATAAGATAGATGATTGCAAATTTGTTATTCCACAAAGAATCCTAATAAGCTTGGCAGCACACCGAATATCAAAGAAACAGAAAAACCATTTGGAAGTTAGAATCAGAATGCACTCGCTATTTTCCAAGTTTACACAGAAGGAAAAATATACATATTCATGAAAGAACTTGCAGCATAATTATTTTAGGTTCTGTTTGGTATGATATATTAGAATAGGATTATGAGTTAATCTCATGTTTGAATGGTTTTAAAAAAAGTCAATGATAACTCCAAAGCCTGAATAAAACACTGTAGCAGCCGGAAAATCAATCACACTTCAAAGAAAGTATTAATAATCCCAACTTGAACAGTAACCTTGATAACCAGTTAAAAGACCTTGTTACCCTTTGCTTTATAACAAAAATTAAACTGTACCTTATGCTAGTCTACAATAAAAATTACTAAAACTGAGGGTATTTTAGTCATCTAATTAATAATCCATACTTTTATCCTTACCATATAAATCATACCAAACAAAAATAATTTTATCATACTTTACTAAATATCCTCATCTAAAACATTACAATCATGCAAATTTATAATCCTTCAATAATCTTATCACACAACCAAACGCTACCTTAAGGTTTGCTATATATATACGGTCCAGGCCTGGACTGATATGGCGACTTTCATATCAGTCCATGGCTACTTTCATATCAGTCCAGGCCTTATGTATTTCTTTTCCCAAAATCGCCTGGGAGTTTACTAAAGAGTCATTCTCCTAATTCGAGATTACAATAATTTCCTGATACTATCATTAGTGTCAAGAAGTCATTACAAAATGGCTTAATCCAATTCCAGCTAAATAATTGAAGTTGTTCCAAGTCCATCGTGGCTTCTCTTTGTCGTATATCTAGGCCTGTGTTTGCATCTCGGGTTGTGAATAACCTATGAATGGTATAACAAAAATCGTGGATGTTGTTTCCTTGGGATGCTATACGAGCCATTTCCTCAGGGTAATTTGTCTTATAGGCTTCCCAAGCTGCTCTAGCCACATCACCAAGGTAATTTTCGCCTACTCGCATCATAGCTTCACCGGATTCTATGTTAAGTCTATGTCTTGCTTGGTAATCTCTTTTGACAGAGACAATCCATTGCTCTAAGTAGGTGTCATACATTGGGGATCATCACATTCAGTGATATGTAACATAACTGAATTTTTCTCAAAGTAGGTGATTACGAGTGGTTATCGTTTGTGAATGGTTTAGAGTAAAGGATTATCATTTGTATAGGGCAAAATTCTTGTTCGTGGGGATGACCTTCTCTATAGTCCATTGTTCGCATTGAACTATCGGGATATTTTACTTGTAGTGGATGTGGTCTAGAAGTACTAGTGCCACTAGATTCGGCAGGGTTCATGAGATTGACTTCTGAGTAGTGCTTTTTAGCAATGACATTTTGGTCTTCATCAACATATAAGTTCCAATTCAGCTCTAGCTTATGGAGTGCTTTGTCATATGTTTCTAATTCGTCCGTAGGGGTTAAGTAGATAGCCGTTTCTGCTGGTATGTATACAAATTCATCTAGGTCATCAAAAAAACTTTGTTGTGTTATGTCATCTTGGGGTGGGTTTGGTATAGAGGTATATTCAATGTTCACTAGATTAACATTGCCCTTTCTTCATTATCCTCTTGTTGTGATATAGAGTGCTTATAATTGTTAAATCTGACTATTGAACCACCATGTCTATCCTGATAAATGATTGATTATGTTGGTTGCAGGGTCTGTGGTTGCTGAGTGAGGTAGAGATTGAGGTTCCAATCTAGTCTTGCTAAAGTTTCAGAAGAAAAATCTTTAGGTTTTAGGAAATAAATGCCTCTTGTAGCTAGAGCTTTGATAATGTTGTTTATTTGTACCCAAAAGCTGCTGTTATTGACATGGATCATTGTTTTCCCTAATAAAATTATATCAATCTATATATTATGTTTTTGAAAATCTCCGTATCATTTTGCTTAAATAGAGATTTTAATATATTTAATAAAATTCATAATAGTCATAATAAAATTTGGGCAAAAGTAAGTAATACCCAAATTGTTGTTCATATATACCTTGATTAATGAAGGGGAGTCTTGGCCCAACGGTCAAGTTATTGCCTTGTAACCTAAAGGTCACAAGTTCGAATCCTAGAAATAACCTTTTGCAAAAAAACAGGGAAAGATTACGTACAATGGATCCTTCCCTGGAACCCTGCATGACGGGAGCTTCGTGCACCGGGTTACCCCTTATATACCTTGATTAATCCTATAATTGCCTTTTCATTATCTGAAAACCTAGAATCATAAAGAACTAAAAATACTTTAGCTCCAATACTTTTCCTTGTAAATCCTCGAAGACCGAACACAATTAACCCTAGGTGGATATAATTATGTCGTCTTTACAAGAGTGAGTTCTTGTAGAATCTTTAGCCATATGGTTTAATCATTCTTCACCTCCATCAGCTAGGTGAAGGGTTTGTGTCCTGTGGTGTTTGCTGTAGAAAAATATAAGATTTCTTGGTTGTATAGGGATTGTGGATTAAGTGAATTTAATTGTTCATTTGAAAAGGTCACTAAGTTTTGTTCTACATGTATCAGTTCTTCTAACTAATATGTAGATGTACTATTTCGCCACCTAGTTAGAGTGTTAAACCAGGAGTTAGCAGTATTTATTTCTGTTTGTCCTCTTACTGTTTGTGAAGGACCAACAGAAGGTTTTCTTGTGAGATTCATCAGATTGCCCTTTGTTACGCATAAGAAACTTATAGGTACTAGGTAATTGTTGTGAGACTATTTTTTCAAGAGAAAGTTTACTTTGAATTTTATTTATATTTCCGAAGGCTTCTTTTAGATCCGTCGCTTGGGTATTCTTATGGAGATGACTTTCTATTGTTGACAGTTGGATTTCTAGTAATATTATTCTGTAGTGCAAAGAAGTAAGGCTAATAGTATTGTTTTGTTCAACTAATACTTGGTCTCCTAGGCCTGTTAGCTCAAGGCTACAGTAGCCATTATCCTTTGTTTTAGAAAATTGTTTTGAGAAATCAAGAGCTTCTTCGTAGTGGGTATTTTTGTACTGCAGTCAGTTCATTTAAATTTTATTTTGTCTAGTGTTTTATGTAATAGTTTGATCTCGTTGTCTGCTTGGTTTTTGTAGGTGTGAAGTGGCTCTTGTATTTGACGTAATAGAGTTTCACAAGTTTGTATTTGACGTAATAGAGTTTCACAAGTTTGAGATGGGCACTCTCGTGAAAGATGAGCAAGATTAGGTTGGCTTGTTTGGCTAATCCTGTTGGTTAAAGTATCCTGTGAAGTTTTTAGAAAATCTAAGTTTTGTCTTAGGGTGGTTAGGAGTTGGTTTTGCTGTGCTTGGGTTAAGGATATTTGTTCCAACAATTGGTTGGTATGTTGATGTTTTACTTCAAGGGCCTTTCCTAGGCTACTAAGTAGGTCTGTGATAGAATTGAGTTGAGAATGATTATTATGTAAACAGTGATTATATGTTGAACTAATATAACACTTATCCTGATATTGATCAGTAGTGTTAATTGGTTTGGCTTGAAAGGGTAGGGCTAGAGTTAAATAATCAAGTATTTTACAGTCTGGTCAGGAAGTCATTCATTGTGGCCAAAGATCTTAAGGCTCTGATACCAAATATTTTGTGCCTTAACTAGAAGGTTAAGTGTGCTTCTGATAAGGTCATAGAATGGATGTTCTACTGTTTGTCTTCTTGCTTTTATTCCAGTGAACGTAGCACCTCAATATGATAATATAGGGGTACGCATTCAACATATTATATCAGTACTAAAAGAAAAATGCACATGCATACACATACAGAAACAACTTTAAAATCAACAGTATGGTTTTTTAGCCAAATTTACACTCCACAACAATATGGACTCAATTAACCGAAACAACGCCACAGAGGCCAACCTGATAAGGTAAGCAGACCAACCAGAAAACCCACACAAACTCAACATAACATCAGGCCACGAAAAACCTATTATGTACGAAAGAGTCGAGAAAAGAAACTCTATTTAAACAAAGACAAACATGTTAGAAAATTCAAACCAAAGAAAACATATGCTAACACCATTACATGCTTTTGTAATGAACCATGACATTTACCTTCCGCGTGTCCTAACAAAAAGAATCTATATACCAGGAAAGAAAAATAATTACATGCACTAATCTGGACTTGGTAGAAATACAATCAGATGTCTCTGACTTCCTCTATTTATTCTATAGTCTCAGTAGACGACCTTGAAGAAATACCTCCTTCCGATTACACTTTAATCAATTCCTTCTTAAATACTCCATATAGTCCCTGACCCATATGACTCTTTTCAACAAAACATAGAGGAACTTTCTTCTCAATGGGACAAGTTATGCTTACCCAATATGGATCTCATGTTTACACAACTTACCCCAAAACTTACTCCTGCTGAAGGATGGCTAGATCTATCCAACTGTCCTCATGATCGGATAATGAAAACAGGAACAGATAATGTTCCTTGTTTTACTTATAGTTGCTACCCAACCATAGACATACGTGGAACCTGCAAACTTTGTAGAAAACAGTCTTGCAATATTTGCCTCCAACAATTTTTCTCTATTACCATTCCACTAATTCCACCAGCTAGAGGTAGTCCAAGAAATCTACTTCTCAAAACCAGGGTATGTCTTAGAAACCCAGTTAAATTTGATCAGGACGAACTTGCTACTCTTCGTCCTTTCCCTATTAATAAAGGTAAAGGAGTTCAGCTTTTAGGCCCTCCTTTTGATCCTGATCTAGTGTTTATCAAAGCCTCTAGTATTTGTAACACATGGAAAACCTTAGACATTCACGTTCAGTGTCTTGTTAATATTTATGATCATGAATTTATGTTACATGCTTTTCTTGATAGTGGCGCTACTAACTCCACTATTGATGAAGTTACCCTTCTATCTATTTTACCTCCATCCTTTATTAAAACTGCTACCCAACCTTTGGTCAGTACGTAGTTTGATGGCCAACATTTGTCTTGCACACAATTTGTCACCAACATTCATTTATGTTTTCATGATAATTGTGGTAAATATAGCACTCCTCTATCTCTTTCAAAGTTATGGGTCAAACAACTACTACATCCTAATATCTACTTAATTTTGGGCTTTAATTTTTATTGACAGTATTAAAGAATATTTGATTTGATTTGATATGATATGATTTGATAGATTAGGGAAGTAACATACAAGGAAAGGATAGGTCAATCTGTGATTGAGAGAGATTTTTATTCTCCTTTTTTTTTTGACCTTCCTTTTCTAGTGTTTCCTGCATCCTCCTATTTTAGTTGGACTCTCGGTAAATTATGAATAAGAAGAAAAGATGTATGCTCTTTTTCTCCTCATACAAGTCTTCATGGTATCAGAGTCATAGGGCATAAGTATGAATGTTAAGGCATCCATGGTTGGTTCTGGCTCAACATCTTCGAATGATAGGAGCGAGGTGATGCCTTTGGAGGCAAATGCCCAACCGATGGTTGGTTTCCATCCTGACTCTCCAGATTACCCTTCATAAACTGAATGGAAAAAATTACCTTGAGTGGTCTCAGACAATGTCATTGGCAAAAGACGACAAAGGAAAATTTGGATATCTAAATGGTGAAATCAAACCCCCAACCACAATGAATCCAAGATTCGAGCAGTGGTGGTCTCAAAATTCTATGGTCACTGCTTGGTTAATTAATTCTATGGATCCTGTGATTAGAAAGCCATTTATATTCCTACCTACAGCTCGAGACATGTGGGAAACTGTTAGAGAAACTTATTCGGATTTGGACAATCATTCTCAATTGTTCGAATTGAATTCCCGACTGTGGAAAATAGAGCAAAGAGATCGTGAAGTAAGAGTTTCTTATAATGAGATCGATGATTGTTTGGCAAGAGTTGTATTTGTTTGAAGAAGAAGATTGGGAAAATCCAAGCGATAGTGCTCGCTACAAGAAGAAGATAGAAAGAGGTCGGGTATTTGTGTTTCTGACGGGTTTGAACAAAGAACTTGAAGAGATTTGAGGGTGTATCTTAGGATGAAAACCCTTGCCCCCTCTGAGAGAAGCTTTTTCAGACGTACGTAGCGAAGAAGCAAGAAGACATGTGATGCTAAAAATATGTTCATGAATCAAAACCAAAAATGGATGGGTCCGCTCTTGAAGTTCGTGGTGCAAAATTTAAAGGAAATAGACAAGGAAAGCGAAGGCCTTGGTGTGACCATTGCAAAAAATTGTGGCACACTTCTGAAAACTGTTGGAAGTTGCATGGAAAATCAGCAAATGGGAAGAGAAAACAAGCAGTGATAACAAGTTTTGGGGGGAGGGGGATCATGCCCTTCACATGAACCATTCAGATCCAAAGCAGCAATCTTCCTCAGTTTCCCTTCACTAAGGAACAAATGGAGTACTTACATAAACTATTCCAATCCCAATCTTAGGAAATTCTAACTCTATATGTTCCCTTGCTAAGTCAGGTATTGTCCCCGTCGGTACCATTGCATGATCTAATGGCTTCTGGATCTTAGATTAAAGTGCCACTGATCATATAACTGGTATTTCGCAATATTTCTCTTCATGAACACCAAGTGCAGGGAATAAAAAGGTCAAAATCATAGATGGTTCCTTTGCTACTGTTGCAGGAAAAGGACCAATACCTATTTCTCAAACTATAACATTGAAAGATGTTCTACATGTTCCTACCCTTTCATACAATCTTCTATCCATCAGCAAATTCAACCATGATCATAAGTGTAAAGCTAATTTTTGTTCCTAGCGTTGTGAATTTCAAGATTTAACCTAGGCAAGATGATTAGGGATGCTAAACAGGATGGTGGGCTTTACCTCCTTAATGAAGGATCAATTATTGGAAGGCAAGAACATAAAACTTGTTACAGCTCTATTTCTGTTCCAAATAATATTGAAATTTTGTTATGCCATTATACATTGGAGCATCCTAGTTTTTAATATTTAAAGTTGTTGTTTCCCAAGCTATTTATGAATAAAGAGCAGACAGTTTTTCAATGTGAGTCATGTGAATTAGTAAAACATCATCAATCTGTTTTTCAAACCCAGTTATACAAAAAATCAACACCTTTTGCTATGATTCACATTGATATTTGGGGGTCCTTCTAGAATGACCACATTTTCTAGAAAACGTTGGTACATTACTTTCATTGATGATCATACTAGGGTCACATGGGTGCTTTTGCTAAAAGAAAAATCTGAGGTTGCAATGATGTTTAAAATTTTCTATAACACGGTTCAAACTAAATTTCAGACTTAGATTAAAATTTTTCGAAGTGATAATGGAACGGAATTCTTTAACATTGTGTTGGGGATTTTTTTTTTTTTTTTTTTTTTGCTGAGAAAGGAATTGTGCATCAAAGTTCCTGTAATTATACAACCCCAACAAAATAGGCTTGCTAAAAGAAAAAACAAACATCTCCGTGAAGTTGCTAGAGCCTTGAGTTTTGCAACTAGGGTTAGTGTCATGTACCCACAACTTGTATAAAAGTTTGTAATCCATTAATGTAAATGGTGTAATAAGTCTTCTTTTAAAGGTTTAAGTATTGTATGCCTCGAAGTCAATATTGGTTTTGCAAAATGAGTAGAGTAGCTAGCATGGACAACCATATTTAGCTGAGAAGGCACAAGCTTTGCTGAGTTTTTGACATTTTAATTAGGGTTGAATTTTACTTCATAAACAATAGTCATCCCTTGGTGAGGGCTTCTGTGGAAGGCTAAGGGCTTCACATAAGTCTATGAAAGTTTGGAATGTAGATTTTTCAGCCAGACTACAAACATAAGAAGAGATGTCTTCCGGAATTGTATTTAGGAGTCCCAACAATCGGACTTCGGAAGCTCTCTGTTCTGATGTAGCCTTAGTTCTTTCTTTAAGTTGGGCCCAAGTTAAATAATTAGGCGAGTGGATTTGGCCTGAAGAGGATGTAGGTGTTGCTGCAGTGGAGGTTGTAGTTGTTTCTCCCGTGAGTGTTTGAGCGTACATCTTATCTGCCTAAATAGTGGTTGGATGACATGTTTTTATTAAAGTACTAATGAAGAAGTTCTGGTAGTAGTAAAAACCTCGTCAAGAGAATAAAAGTCATTGAAAAAGGGATGTCCGCAGCCTTGTATGGCTATGTTGGGTTCTTCCCAAGAATATTAAACTTCAAAAGAAAAAAACAGTGCCCGACAAGTATGTGGACTGCTCGAAAGTCAAATGTGCCATGCACGGAGTCAGGCAACATAACTTCTCTCTCTCTCTCTCTCTCTATATATATATATATCCTAGAAGACACGTTATGCTCGCCTATGCGTCGACTAGATTT
>JBAMIB010345754.1:0-11071 GCA_037177415.1 Kaempferia rotunda | reverse complement strand
AGTTCCAGTAGTGCCGGCCGGCGGTCTGGTAGTAGAGGTTCATGGCGACGGAGGCGTGGGAGATGAGGCTGTCCGGGCGAGCGCAAGCGCAGCCGATCCGCAGCACATTGCAGTCCACCTTTAGCTGCGAGCAGGCGTAGTTCAAATTCGCTATAAGCGTCGCAGCGTCCGACGAAGGCTTAGCGACGCACCAAGTTTTCTGCGAACAAAAACAAGTACAGATCAATCGAAACTAGCCTTTTAATCCTAAGGAAAATGAGGAAATTTATTGTTTACGTCTGCTTCCGCCTGCGCGAGATTCGCAGCTCCTGCAATATATGGAGTAATAAATGCATGAGTGATCTGAGAAAAAAGAGGAAGATGTTATATAAATATGAGTGATTTTGGATTACCAGAGAAGAGAGAAAGGAGAAACAAGATAGAACAGAGAGATGAGAAGAAAATCTCCGCTCCGAGTTTCCTCGCCATTATAGCTAGCTAGATCCTCCTTACCGAGTATGTTTGGGCGTGGAGTGGGCAGGGGATTTTATTTATATGGGAGAGGAAGGAAGAGGATGAATAATTCGGGCGGCGAGGATTAATGGCCTGTATTACGACTATACTAATGAATGATAATAAATCGATTAATTATCATTAAATATAATCATTGTGGATCAGTTTTGGAGACGCGAAACTGATATTGGAGTTAATTTCATTAAATACTGAATGCCCCTTGATGTGATACTGCCGATGATATTAAACTATAAACAACAATCTTCAAATTACCTTATTTTATTTTTCCTACCAATCCAGAAAAAAAATCAGTCCATAGAGATGGAGACCAGTTTTATTTACTTTACAAAAAATGGATATATTTTCATCTCGTGGTTCTCAATCATGTTCTTATAATCTCAATGTCAACCGTGAATAATATTTTTGTCTAAACACTATTCTTGAGACATCAAGTTCTACAATAAGGAGCGATGCCTATATCGGAGATGGATTGCACTATCATGACAAGACAAAAGGACGGGTGGAGATGAACAGGAAGAAGATTACATATTGTACAGAAATAAACATTTACAACCACACAACGAGAAAAGAATTGATCAAGTGACCGATGAACACTATACAGATTAGTAAGTCCTCTACAAGAAAGCGCCTGACAAATCTTTCATGCATTACCACGCTAAAAAAACTCTGAAAACGGTGTGCAATTACCGTCACGAAGAGAACAGATGCATCAATCCTAAAATAGGTGATAGGATCAAACTCTTGTACTTAAATATAGATTTGAGGAAACCAAAGCTGGGTCATAATCTTCTCCCAGCATTGCCACGCTGGTTACGGAAGTAGCTTAGAAGAGCCTGAGCCTGGAAATAAGAAAAAAGAAGGAACATCAAATGTTTACGCAATTTTCTGCAGCACATCAAACACCAGCAAACCAAGATAGATTCTTCTAAAAACTAAAATGCTGCTCATGTGCAACCAATTAAACCACCTGTTATGTGGCAAACCCATCTGGTTCTTAATGACAGTTCGCAATTGCCAATGGACCATACCTATCCTAAATGCTGAAGATACAGGGCCCATGATGTTACAGTGACTGTGAGACAGCATCAGCGTGCATCTATTGACCTTAAACCTGGGTTCAACACCTAAAGCTTGAAGAATCGAAGCAATTTGTATTCATTATCTTTGTTCACAAGAATATATATATACTTAAACCTACACCTGAGTATGGATCTTTGATTTAAGAGTTATGACCGAGTTTTGTAGTCCAAATAAACAAGAAAGATCTTGGTTAACAATCCAAAATAACTTCTGTAACACAAATAGCAAGAGGGGGGAGAAATATAATAGAAATACCTTTTCTTTAGCTCGTGGCGTACCAGACTGTGACAATGCTACCAATGGGGGCACAGCACCTTCTTGAAGAACTTGACTACAAAATCTACCACTATTAGTACATAGCTGAAGTAAAGCTGCAGCAGCATTTTCTTTTCCTCGTGCAGAGCCTAATTCAACTACCTCCACAAGTACTGGGATGCCGTTATGACCAATTGCAGTTCTCCCTTCTGGTATAGTTGCAAGGTTTGCTAAAACAGCCACAGCCTTGTCAACCATACCAGCTGCTGGGTCCATCAGCTCGACTAAATGTCTCACTGCTCCAGCTTGTACAATTCGTGATTTATTCTCATGAAAGATTGACAGATTAAATAATGCTGTTGCTGCATCTTTCTTTCCTCGAGGAGTCCCATTTGCTAATAAATCTACCAACGGTTTGATAGCACCTGAGCGCCCAATCTTAACTTTATTCTCTTCAATCACTGACAGGCTAAATAATGTTGCAGCTGAGTTTTCCTTTGCTTCAGAGTTGCCTGTTTCGAGCACATAAATCAAAGGATCTATTGCATTAGCATTTGCAATGGCAATCTTATTGTTGTCATTAATTGACAAGTTTAAGAGGGCAGTGACAGCATTTTCCTGAGTCTTGGAATCTGTTGAATGAAGTAGCCCAACCAATAGGCTAATAGCTCCACAATTTGCAATAACAATCCTATTTTCCATGTTATGCTTAGCAAGAAAACGGAGCTCCTCTGTGGCAGTTCTCAGTGTATCTACAGCATCGCTTTTCAAACCTTCAATTAGCTTACGAACTTCAGACTCAACGCCAGATAAATCAGGCCTGGATTCCATGGATATGATACGAGGGACAGATGGTCGTCTCCAGATATTATGATTTCTAGGGCGAACCTCATCTAATGGTGGTGCAAACTCAGGTTCTCTTTGGGAAGACGAGGATATAGCATTCTGTGCAATTTCACCAGAAGCATCACTGTTATAATGTGTCAAATCACTTGAAACCCGTGAAAGTTCATCAGCATCCCCAGGTCTTTGAACAGTCTCTCTTGAAACAGCATCAGGAGCAGATTCAGACCGCTTATGACATGGAGATCGCTCATCATCTGTTGAGGGTTCTGAATCTTGTCTTGACGGGTAGGTACTTTGGTCACCAGAATTTATATTACTCTGTTCCAAGCTAGGTCCCTTGTTTCTTGCAGTATTAACTAAGGATAACCTTGAAATGCTTGGATCAGATCCATTCACAATTTGCACAGGTGATGAATCAGAGTCCAGATGAAGTGAAGTTGTATGGTAGACTCCATTAGAGGAATGTGTGTCCATTTCTGAAGTAATCACTTTCCCGTGTTCTGGAGATCTTTGATGGTTTATCTTAGCAGAACTTCCAGAGCGAGGAAGAATAAATTCAGTAACACTTGCTTCGGTGGATTTAAGAGAGACAGAAGGAATATTCAAACCCATGGACTTCACTGGATCAGGAAGTTTGATGCTGTTTAATTCACACCAATTTGCAATTAATGCCTTCACAGTATAATTTGGAATCAAGTTAGTGTGTCCAAGTGTTTGATGGGTCCTTGGACAGACATTGAAACCATCATCAAGCCATTTCCTGATAAAACTTCTCTCATAAGTTTGTCCAGAAGCCACAATAACTGGATCAGACATCAATTCCAATGAAAGTGGGCAGCAGAAATCAGTGGGGATAGCCACACCATTAATACTGTGCAACTGCTTAACTTGAAGAAGGCAGTCATGCATATATGCCACAAGAGCAACAATGTGATCAATCGTCTCCACTTCTTCCTGGGTCTCACTGCAGCTAACCTCTGTTCTGAGCTTCTCAAGTGCGATAACCTCCATGAGCAATTCTTGATTAGATGACAAGTTCATAAAGTTAGAAATCTTATCCAAATCTTCAGCTCTAGACCTATTATTTTCCTTTTGATCCGTAATGGCCTTTTCAATGACAGCTGATATCTTAAACTCATTTGTGTACTGAGTTTCCTGTGCACAGAGAAAAAGGAAAAGTTATCGTGTTGACTCATAGCAAAAAAGGCATAGAATATTCTAAATAGTTTTAACTCATTGATTGAGTTTGAAAAGCAACATCACACAAATATATATATATATATATATTCACTTACCTCAATGCACTTTAGTATGGTACTATCTATTGGACTCGGAAGCAGAGGAGTCACCAGTTCACTTATTTTGAGTGTGAATGAAGATATCTTGATAACAAGAGTTTCTATTTGCAAAACCTGCATAAAGGCAATTCAAAGAGCATGTTGTAACTACAACAGACATAAAACAGATTGCATCTAATGTTGCAAACTTTTAATAAGATTTAACACACAATCATTATTCATCTAGAAGAAATTGAATTACACAAAACAAATATCCAACTGTATTAGCAGCTTAAATGTAATCAAACAATTATAACACAAGCATATTATCAATTACGATGAATTAACATGATATCTATTGCTCTTGCAGCAGAAATAGCATCAAGTACAAAGATTTTTTTCCCCTCCTAACTCTCTTTGTTTTCCTAAGAAGGCGGGCAGATGCCCTTCCTTGATCATTTAGTAAAAATACACTCAAATGAAGCATATGCAGATAAAATAGGAAAGAACTAGATGCAAAAAAGTATAGAAGTAGATGAATGAAAAGAGGAATGAAGACAAATTAGGGGTAGGTCTGATAGCTTATGTATGATAAAAATTCCATAGAATAAGATAAGGTAATGATAAACTCAGGATATTATTACAAAGGGTAAATTGGTGAATTACATTGTGCATGAACAATACCCATAATTTTTCAAAACTAATGGGGCTAAAAATGGTATACCATTGTCTACTGGTATTTTTACAATATATAACTATAGGTGCAGCGTGTGATCAGTGTACGGGATTAGACTGGCAACATTATTGTGTGGTCTACTTTAATTGCAAGCATGATGAACCAATATGATTGATGACTTGGCACAACCCATAATATGTGGATGTGAGGTTTCCACTTTCATGATTTTTACATGTGTAACCTTGGTTGATTGATCTTGGACCTGGGTATATGGAAAAAGCTAAATCAAGTTTAATATTGTCAAACCTAGTTGCCATAAATAAATTTAGCGGGACAATAAACGTGATATAGTTTGTAAGTTTGTGTATGAGATACTACCAAAAAAAACTAGGGTACAAATATAAAATACAGTAAACATTAGTAGATGCAATTAACTCTTACTAAATCTATGCTAAAATTTTAACAAATCTATCATATTTTTTTATTTACAACAGAACTGCCCCAGCTAAAATTTTCATTTCACCTATGTTTATTAGAAAATATGGCATCCTAAATGAAATTAATTAAATGCAACTAGGTATCCATGTTCTAATAATTATAAAAATCGTAATAATAATAGTACCAATAATAGTAGTAGTAGTAATAATAGTAGTGGTGATAGTAATAATAATAATAAAGCTAAAACCCCAAAATAGCTTAGAATAAAATAATTAAAATACTTTTTAGGAACGAGATTTGATTTTATGCTCAATTAAGATATTTTAGTTTGTTTATTAGCACGGGGATAGCTGCATAATATGATGATTGCAAATGCATACGGTCATTGTAAAAGAATGCGTTGAGAAATAAATTCCGGATAAACAAGTAACTCTTCTTGTTTTAATAACCATTACTTTGCACTCTCTCATCTTGATGCCCACGGGATCTAGTTCCTAATCTTTTGTCATTTCTTAGATACGCATTGGATTGATTATCATCTTAATTCATTAATTTTCTCACATACAGTCCATTCGTATAGATAAGTTACGCTGTAAGTGAATTCATTTATCTCTTCATGTGAGGTCCATTCGCACTGACACTAAGCATTCAGTGATAAACAGCAACAGTATACTAAATGGTGTGAGAACAGTGTATACTTACAAAGTAAATTTTACTGGTCATTGTGTGCCAGCTTTCAAGAAGTTCCCCAGCTTCAACAACTGCAGCATCTAGCTCTTTCAACATATTGACTAGCTGCTCATCCAAAGATATCTCAGAAGCAGCAATTTCATAACACAGTGGTTTAAAATGCTCAAGGATCTGATCAATTGTTTTACAGTATCTTTGAACTGTATCATGTTTTACATTGTTGCTAGCAGATATAAGACTAAACTTTTTGAAACTTTCAACCAGTTCCGCTAGCAATGATGTCCCCATTGTACCTATAAAAGAAAAAAAATAAGCAACAACAGCATTCACAACAGAAGCTGTACCTCGTTTAGCTGTAGATGCGAAAATTTAGCATGTTTCAAACCAAGCAAGATAAGTAATTCTTCATATATTTGACTTGTATGTTACTGAGAGACTGCTGTAAAAAAAAAACACTAGAATGACCATCTTACACATGACCATTAGATTTATGGTACAAAGAATAATGTGATCACAAGAATAAGAGATTTGTTTTATCCTGACATGTTGCATGAAAGTAATGTCATGCATTGTACAGCCAATTCGACACAATACCTACAAGACAAAATACTTAGAAGCAAGGATGAAATAAAAATAATGGTGCAAATAGTATTGAGCTCAACATTGGCTAGGCACAAACCTGATGTTAATACATGCATCTCATAGGAGTCAGGACAATCACCCAACATATGTAACACCTAAGACAAATGAAAGCATTGTCTACCACTAAATAAATAGTCAAGAATACAGTCTACCCCACCCCAAAAAAAACACTAAAAGTCTTGGAGTTCAAGGCGCTATGCCCTAGGTGATTAGCTTTACAACAAATCCTAAAGGAGTATTCCTCATTTGAGATGGGGTAGACATGAATGATTGCATTTAAAACTTCTAGTCCACTGGATGTTCCTTACAATGAAATCTTTGTCAGCCACCTCATACGATAAGGTACCTCGCCCACAAACAGCCACCTCCTTAATCCTTACACATACATGTACCCACACACGTAATCTGAATGACTGGTCTACAGGTACTTCACTAACAAGCTTGTTCAGAAAAAATGACCCTTTATTCTCAGTATAACCAATTCCATCCTATGTTTTCAAGATTCATTGTTCTTCTTGAACAGAGAACTTCTCTATCAATCAGTAAAGACCATCTGCATCAACCACTCGAGTATATTACCACCAGAAATCAGCAAAAGTTAACACAGTCAATAATAGAGCATAAAGATAGTTTGTATTGGTAAGCTTTATGAATATCATTTTCACTTCTCATGTTGCAGATGATTAGAACACCAAGAACTTCAAGCAAGAATTATGACAACATCTTATGGAGCATGTGACTATTCTGGAATAATCTACTCATGCAGTGGTCAATAAGGCCCACATCAGAGAAAATCATAGCAAGATATATCATGAGTGGAATGACCAGAAAATTCCTACAATTTCAGTATTAAAATGAGGAGGTTCTGTTCAACAACTTACTATTGCAGTTGCCAATATTGGCATTCGTGTTCAAGTTAATAATACATTAACAACTACCTAGAGGACAACAAGAATCGGATCTATCCACAACCAAGGCATTTTCCCACAAACATCAGAAAGGGGAAGTTTCAAAAGCAATGATGATGCAACTGGACCATGTTTTAGGCTTGTAATCTAATTTCTTAGTTTTCCCACTAAACTGGATCGTGACAATCAGTGAAGTGTTAAACAGATTTTATTAACGGATCTCTGCGTTATTATTAAATGCCAACAATACCTAGATCAAAAGCGATCCAAGTGCTGCATGCCACGACTAAATAACATCTTATTGAACTCTATCAGGTCACAACTAGGGCAAACACTTCAAAATTTCAAAAATTACAACAAACACATCTCTCCGATGCTTAAATAAAACCAAATTCTCATCATATCGTTGACGTAGATAGAACCACAAATCTAGGGATTTGCCGATCATAACGTCTTCTTTTAAGTAGAACTAAAACCAATTATTACCCAAATCTAAGCACGCACTATTAACCGATTATTACCTAAATCCAAGCATGCGAACGCAGAATCAACCTCGTCGCTCTTCAAAGAGAAAGACGGCGAACGACGGTAAAAGCGGCCGGCAGATCCGATAAGCAAGGGGGAGAGAGAGAGAGAGAGATCTGGACGGATCGGCCTCCGTAGCGAGTCGCAGGAGGGAGGAAACTCACCGCCGCAGTCGAGGAGGAAGAGGAGGAGGAGGAGAGGAGGGGAGCGGGACGCGGTAGGTCGTCCTTGTCGTCACGCTCGCGGACCGAGTCCGTAACTGGATTCGCAACCACGTTGTGGTCGAACTGGTTGACCGTTACGAGAAGAAAGGAAAGATTCAAAGAAAACGTCGAGGCATTCCGTGGCAAGGGACATTCTACTAGAACATCGATAGTCATAGAACCTCTCTATTCGATACTATTCAGTGTGATATCAAAATTAAAAAATTCTATACATTTTTCTATTATAAAAAATCTCTAACAAGTTTTTTATGATGTTACTTATAAAAAAAACTTTCCACCAACTCATTTAAATAAAACTAACAACAACTAAAAAAAACATTTTAATTATCAGCTCCATAATTATGGAGCTCTCTCCTCTTAGCTAAGTAGATAGTTGGAACTTTAAAAGAGTTTAGATGTCCTTAGAGTATCCACATTCATGTGGATTAGAAGGAAGCTCTTTATTTTTTAATTAAATTGATTTTTTTTATTTTAGTTTTTAAAATAGAAATAAAAAATAAAAAAAAATTATAAAAATGTGAAACCCATACAGAAATTGTTAAAAAAAATATAATAATAAAGAAATGAATAAGATTTTTTTAATATAGCAACTATATAAGAGTTCTTCGAGAGTTCCGTAGATTTGTAGAGATTTTTTTTTTAAATCACAACTAAGGGATACTGAATTTTTAGGTCGTCTATCATGAGTGCTTCTCGATTTATCCTGATGATTAAACTGATTATTTAAAAAATAATAATAATAAAACTAACTGAATTAATTTTTTTTCCCCGAGAGCTCCGGAGATACTCTTACGTCCACAAATAGCTAGTGGAACCGAAGCATTGAAACGCAAGCACGAGAAACTGCGCAGACACGGACCAGTATCGTTGTACCGTGGAAATCATTTTTCAGAAGCATCGATTCAGCCACGGTTAGACGATGACCGCGAGTATCTGCGCAGACACGGACGAAAATGTGAATGCACCACGTAACGGAACCAGATCCCCCGTAGCATTTCCCACTGAGAACTCTTTACAGCCGTCAGATTATTTGAGACCGAATCTCCAACGTCCGTAATTAAATAACAAATAGTCGAAACAAGGGAAGAAGCATATATATGTATGTGAATGCGTGAAAATGAGGAGCGTCTTTTTGTCATCATTCATTTGATATTTATATAATAAAGAAGGATTGCCAACGATATGAATTTCATCTTTATCGAATCAATGTTGTGAGTTAACTATTGGATGTGGCCTAAGTCAACAGCTTAAAGCTTTTGCGACGCTGGTAGTCAACCACATTTATAAAACGCCGCAAGAGGAAAGTCAAATTTCCCATCTTAATTCACATTCATTCATTTCATTTCTTCCATTTATTTTTTTGTATGGCTTTATGTACTTTTGTCACTCGATCAAGTATCTTTTTATATACACAAGATTTCTCTTGCTAAATCAATATCCTAATTCCTAATTACTCTCCAAATTATTCTTTTTATTGGTATATGCTACCTCAATTGTATACATTGATGTCGGTATGCATGCTTCACTGCTCGAGCACATCCTCCCTATGGTTCCAAATCCGATTGAGCTTTTATTTCCCTGAGCGGTTGAGCTTGCACATCAACCCTCGTGGGCGAAAGCGGGCGTGGCCGGCATGGCCTCTCAGAAGAGCAAGATAAATGAAGAGCTTGTTGTGAAGATAAAAGCAAGCCCGGGGCTAACCCAGGTGGTTGAGGGCATGGGAACGGCCAAAGTGGCCCGAGGTCAATTCTCGCTGGAGGGTCTCTCGGGCTCTGATGATGATTGTCGCTCATGCCCTGCTCAACATGAGATGATAACAGTCTCCAACATGAAGTCTGCTAAGGCTTGAGCTTTGATAGCTATCCGAGGTCGATATTCGATCTCATATTCACTTAGTTCAGTAGTCCACTTGATCAGGCGACCATAGGCCTCGGGATTAGTGAGAACCTGACCTAGCGGACTGTTGGTGAAGACTACGATGGGATGTAATAAGAAGTAGGGTCTCAACCTCTTTGCTGTTAAGAAGAGAACATACGCCAGCTTCTCGAGAGTGGTGAACCTCATCTCTGCATCTTTGAGTAGATGTCCAAAGAAGTAAATGGGAAACTGAGTATTATTCTCTTCCCTGATAAGAGTGGAGGTCACTGCTTGATTAGCCGCCGCCAGATATATATATATATATATAATGTCACTCCCTCCTGCGGTTTATATAATGTATGGAGATTAGCTAGGTACTCCTTTAGCTCTTAGAAGACCTTCTCGCATTGATCATCCCAAGAAAACTTGACTGCCTTCCTCAAGATCTTGAAGAAGGGCAATGTACGATCGGCTGACTGAGAAATGAACCTTGATAGAGCTGTAATTCTCTCATTGAGGCGTTGCACCTCTTTAAATGACTTCGGGGAAGGCATCTGGATTATATCCTGAACCTTCTCAGCGTTGGCCTCGATACCTCTCTCGACGACCATATAACCAAGTTACCGACCACTCTTTACTCTGAACAAACATTTTCTCGGATTTAGTTTGAGGCGGTTAGATCTGAAAGTAGCAAATGTCTCCTGGAGATCTTCTATGAGATCTTTCCCCTTCTCAGTTTTGATCATTATATCGTCCACATACACCTCAACGTTCCGGCCAATTTGATGTCGGAACACTTTATCCATCATTTTTTCGTATGTGGCGCCAGCATTTCTTAATCCGAAGGGCATCACATTGTAGTAGTAGGTGTCATCTGAGGCTATAAAGCTGACCTTCTCTTGGTGTTCGGAATCTAGTGGCACCTGCTGATATCCTTGGTAAGCGTCCAGCATAGATATAAATTCACAGTCGGAGGTAGAGTCAACCAGCTGATCTATACGAGGCAAGGGATAACAGTCTTTAGGGCATGCTTTATTTAAATCTCTAAAATCTATAAAGATACGCCACTTATCGCCTAGCTTGGGAATTAGTACAACATTTGCTAACCAGGCGGGAAAATATACTTCTCTTATATGACTA
>JBAMIB010345435.1:0-11075 GCA_037177415.1 Kaempferia rotunda | reverse complement strand
AGTTCACTAATACAATATGCATCACTCTCTTTTGTAAGGCTAAATATCCATTGCATTCGCTTAATCCGTTTGTCTTCTTTATTTTTTATTCGAAAAATTTTAGTGCGTCGATATATGCGATACGAATGTTGATAAAGTATGAGGGCGATCGCAGCCATAATCATAACATGTGTAACCCATAATGTGCACATTATATTTCGGCTTCTACTATTAAAAGGAGGTCGTGCCATGTTTTTCTATAACATACAAGCACAAAAGAATAACAAAATATTAGATAAATAAATACAAACTAATGCATAACTAATGAGAATATGTGACAAGGACACAAATTTTAAGATTTAAACAAATAAATTTCTAATTGATAAGCCATGTCATTCGATACAATAACACTAGTTCAAATATCCATATTGTGTGTTCCTATTTATAAAATAAGTTAAATCAAACACTAGTTGTCAAAAAGCAATTGTCAACGATAGTAAAACAAAAAGAAAGAGCTACACATATGAAGGACAAGCCTAACCTTAATAATTAAAAAACAAAAAAAAACAAAATATTAAACTGAAATACGTAGACATGACAAAACAAATATGAGAGTTAAGTGAGCAATGGAAAATTAAACATTAATAAGTAATCTTAACCAATTTGAGGGAACTTCTTCAGTATTTTAGACAGGTATGAAGCAAAAAGGTAATGACTCATAATTGACCAATTAACTATACATGCCCTAATTTATCGTGTTTTATCAGTTAGCATTTAGAGAAGATCTGACAAAGTAAAAGGTATGAAGTGAAAACAAGGTGATGACTCATAAAACATCATGAAGTGCTATAAAGATAATCTGACTTAGTTGTATAAAAGAAGAATAAATGAGAGTTAACTGATTAGTATAAACCAGTCCCGCTGGACCATTCATGAATATTATGCCCTTCAAATAGCACGGTTAGAAGATGAGAATGAATATAACAACTGCGGAAGATGTAGAGTAACAGAACCGAGAAGTGCTAGATACAAGATATGATATTAAGAATAGCTTCAAATTCTTATAAGACAGCTCGCAATTCTTAGAAGAACCAAGAAGTACTGATGTATCATCACAATGTATTACCTTGACGGAGAAGGTGGCGGAGGGTTGCCGGTGACGTAGTCTAACGTATGCGGCGGCCGGCGAGGAAATCTGCTGCTGGTGGCGACGAAACAAGTTCGTCCAGACTGAATGAGAACACCGAGAATGGGGAGTCGACGGTACGCGACCGCTGGTATGCGGCGGCTGAAGGAGGGCTGCGGCGGACGGAGGAAGAAGCGGCGGCGGGCGGAGGGAAGCCGGTGGTGACGCGATAGTGAGGAATCGCGACAGGGAGGAAGCCGGCTAACGGAGGAGGACTCGGTGGCGACTGACGGAGGAGATCCGGCAGGCGGTAGAAAGCCGACACCGACAGGTGAGGAAACGCGATGAGGGATCGGGCGCCGATAGAGAAGAGTCGCGCACGATGGGGAAAGGGTTTTTCGAAGGATTTATTTGGGTAGGATATTTTCGGTAGTATAAAAAATATTTATTCCTCATATTCAGGAATGAATCGATAGAAGAGGGGGAAGACGGTAATAAGGCTTTGACACATTTTAAGTAATGATTCTCATATCCATAATTTTTATTCCTGTATTCCAAACATTAAAAATGGTAATCATTTTCTTTTATTCCCATTCCCTACCCTTATTCTCCTAAACCAAACACCCCCTAAATAACTCAGATCATAAACTTTTTTTATTATATTTTACTTTAAATATAATAAAATTTAAATATAAAAATCACCACTAAATAATATTAATAATTAAAAAATGAATTACGAAATAGAAGACCTAAATAAAATATTTATTATTTTTTAATTTAAATTATAAAATCTATTTTAATTTAAAAAAGAAAGAAGTGGCTCTTAAACCCGAAAAGAGGGAGCTCGAGCTCCCTGCCTTCCCATTGGGAGCTCATCTCCTATTGTTTCTACAATTCTAACGTCTGCTTACTTTAATGTATTAAAAAATATTATTTATTTTTAAGAAAAGATATACTATGTTAAATGGGAATATAAAAATTAATTTGAATGGTATGGACATTCATGTAAGTATAGCTGTTGGCTGATTTGCTGGCTGGTTCAAAAGAAAAAAAATTGGACAAGAAAGAAATCGGCCTCTAATGTCTGCTTACTTTAATTAATTAAAAAATATTATGTATTTTAGAGAAATGATATACTATGTAAAATGGAAATGTAAAAATTAATGTGAATGATATGGACATGCATATAAATATATCTGTTGGCTGATTTATTGGCTAGCTCAAAGAAAAAAAAATGAAAAGAAAAGAAATCGGCCAGTCAACTGTATTAATTTTCACTATTATTTCTAATTATTTTATGTTAGGTATATATATATATATACACACACAAAGCTCTTCCCCTGCGGCACATTCAGTGCGGTTTGGTGCGGTGCTGCATACGTGGAGTTTTCCACGTAGACTTCGACAAATTAAAAACCTAAAAGACTCGCGACAGCTCTTCTCTCAAAATCGCCCGCCTACGCACAAAATCGCCGCGATCCCTCTTCTCCCTGCCGCGATCCCTCTTCTCCCTGCCTCGCCGCGCTCTCCCTGCAACCCTTGCCGAGCCCTCCCTGCCGTCGAGCTCTCGCCGGTGTGTGGAGCGAATCTGCCGTAGGAGTCGCCGCCGCTAGGGTTTCTCCGCGATCCCTCTTATCCCTGCTGCGATCCCTCTTCTCCCTGCCTCGCCGCGCTTTCCCTGCAGCCCTCGCCGAGCCCTCCCTGTCGTCGAGCTTCGCCGGTGTGTGGAGCGAATCTGTGATTCGTGGTGGTAAGGAAATAAAATCGTCAAAAAATTCCTTATACCCCTTGTCATCTTAAATGTTTTTTAAAGACTAATTGCCTATACAATCTTGTAGCATATATGCATTCCCTTTAAAACCTTGAAGAAAAAAAAACCACAACACTCGGTGGAGTTGAATCTAACCATTGTGCAATAGCTAAACAACCAAAATGCCAGAACCATTATCTTTCAATTAAGTCATCGACAGAAAATTGCAATCATAACAAGTAAATGCTCTTCATATTTTTTGAATTTAGTCTCTCTCCAAAGTAAAACTGGTTGGTGATTCCATAAATACAGTGTTTTAGATGTTGTAACTCATCCATCTCTTTTGCTGCTGTTGATATGTTGTTTATTGTGATTTTTTTACAATAGGTTAAGTTTATGATACTCATCCTATTATGTATGCATAATTGTCCCAATTTGGGTAGTCATGTTTTACAATTTTTTTTGTTTGTTAGCTGAATTGACCACCATTGATACCAATTAGTATGTGCTAGTAACTGTGATAGTAACATGATTTGTTTAATCAAGTTTATAGTTTAGAAATTGAATGTCTAGTTAATTGAACAATTATTTTTATTTTAAAATAAGTTGTAGTTGTTATTTATCTATCTACTTATCTATTGTCAAATAAAATGCGAGGGCAATATGCGAGGGCAATAGCTGAATTGACCACCTATTTTGTATTAAGTTCCTTGTGTTATTTCAGTAAATTTTGCCAATATGTGACAATTGATAGTATGAAGTTTGTTTGTCTGCATATTAAGTTCCTTGTTTATCTTTTTTATCTGCATATGAAGTTTTTTTTATCTTCAATTAGAGATGTAAATTGTATAGAATAAGGTGCAACAGTAGTTCGTGTTTTTTTTTCAATTTACTTCAAAGTTGCTAAAGTGACTTCTGTTTCCAATGGTCTACTTCTGTTTCCTTAAGAGGATCTTGTCAAGCTTTTCCAATGTGAAGAAAGTCACGTTTTTCAATTTAATCTATTCCAGATGTACTTTAACTTCTTTTGGCTTGCTTTGGCAGTTGCTATGCCAATGCTGTTTTGCAATGTCTAACTTCTACGAAACCTCTTATGGTCTACCATTCCAATGTGATGGCATTTAGTTTTTGTTCTTTTTATTTACAATCTTCACAACTTCAATTAAGTTTCTGAAGTAGTCCTCTTATTGATTCATTCTAATACAAAACCTCAGGCTTCTTGTAATGTCTATGCAATCTGTTTGCCTCGAAGGCTTGGGAGGTGAAAAGGAAGTTGATCCATGGTTGCAAGAGACACACTAATACAACAGATATTTAGTGGTAGTCTCAAATCTAAGGTGATTAACTGTGATTTATGCAAAGTTATGTTGTTATCTTCATACAATCTTTATACCTGAATGATAATGATATTCTCTAGTACTAACTTGTGAATATAAACCAATCAAGGTTAAATGCCTGAGATGCCACCTTGAGTCCGACAGATACGAGAGCATTATGGATCTAACACTGGAGATACATGGTTGGGTTGAGTCATTGGAAGATGCTCTCACTCAATTCACTGCTCCTGAGGATTTAGATGGGGAGAACATGTACAGATGTGGAAGGTTGAATGAATATCCAAATTTTCATATCTAACCTTATTAGTTTTTGTGTCACAGCCAATTTGATTTCCATGTTTGAAACCTAAGTGCTCGTCATACGTCAAAGCCAGGAAGCAGTTAAGTTTGCACGAAGTTCCAAACATACTAACTATAGTCTTGAAGAGATTCCAGGTAATGAGATGTTGAACAGATGGTTTTATTAATTGATGTTGAACAAATGAACTTATTAATCTTCAAAGTGATTTCTTTGAATTGTCCCTCTAATTTCTCATGTGAAACTTAATGATATTATTCAGTCTGTTGGGTACTAATTTGTATGGAACTGTTTTTTGGTTATGGATTCTAGTTGATGATCTTTGACATTTGGAATCTTCATCATCCTGTTCAGCACCCTTGTCGGACACTGCTACTTGGACTTCAACACTTTGAATGGACAATAACCTTTGCCAATTCATTGTGTGCAAACAATTTTAGAAACAATTGTGTTGGACTTGGATCCACCCTTGTCGGACACTGACACTTGAACTTCAATACTTTGAATGAACAATAACCTTTTCCTATTCATTGTGTGAAAACAATTTTAGAAACAATTGTGTTGGACTTGGATCCACATCCATATCAGTAAATTGTACCTAAGTCTGTAAGATAGCTAAGCTCCACCACTTTAAGCATTAGGAGTAGATGGAGAACATTGTGCATGCTTTGTCATTATTGTGGGAAATAAACAATTTGTGCATTTTCTTGTGACTAATACTAACATTACATGTGAAATCATGCTGAACTTTTTCTTTCTATGCAATTCATGTGAATTAATCTGACCAAATAATGTAATCTTTATTTTGCCTATTAGACAGGGAAATATGGAAAAATCAATAAATGTGTTACCTTTCCTGACATGCTTGACATGATTCCATTTGTGACTGGGACTGCTGACAAGCCACCACTTTACCTTTTATATGCGGTTGTTGTGCACTTGGACAACTCAAATGCATCATTTGCTGGGCACTATATATCCTATATCAAAGATCTACAAGGAACATGGTTCAGAATTGATGATTCTCAGGTAACTACTGTCTATTGTTTATCGTTTCCCCATCTTAAACTTTAACATTAATAAGGAAATATTGAACAAAGTAAATCTCTCATATTATTAGTAGTATGGTTATTCATAAAATTTTGGTAGTGCTTGTTCCAGTTTATTTGAGACCAGTGAGACTAGTGCAAGATTTGAAGAAAATTCTGTGTTGAAGTTTCGCTCTCCAATTAGCAATTTATTAGAGATAAACTGTGACTAGTGCAAGATTTGAAGTATGCCAGAATAGTAAATAATGATTTTAAAAACTAAAAAACCTATGCCAATGTCAAGTTTTTGCCTACATGCATACATCAAGAAAAGACGACGGAGCCTCATTAGTGCTTGGTCTCTAGTAGCTAATGGTAAACTGCAATTTTTTATTACTTTATATAATGTATTGTCAAGTGTCCTAAGATGTACTATTTGAATAGGATTACAACGAAGATCCTCAAAGAACTTAGAACGCATTAGATCCAAGGTGATATGAGAATATAGTTCAGGTAGTGTCTGATGGTGGTTTGGAATTATGAGTCACCTTGGTGCCTAAGTGGGTTCGAATAATATCAACATTAAACATGTTTTGCCCCTATCCTAGTTTTATGGTTAAAAGCAGTGTTGCATATTTCGGCTTAGGCGGCGGCCCCTAGCTGAACCGAAAACCTTCTAGGACATGATAGCAGATTTCGGGTATCACTCCCCCACTCTAGCGTTACTTTTTACTAATATACACAATTCATACTCCAAGACTTTTTTAAGGTCTTGGATAAGTAGCTCAAATAATGAATACTAGCAAAATATTAATGGTGGTTGATCTTAGTTTAAAGACAGAAAACTGAAAAACTTTCAACTTGATTTCTCGACTCTTTAAATAAGGGTAAGATAGAATTAATCCAACTTCTTAGATAACAAACATAGAATGCTTGAATGACTATTGAGTCAATTTAGAGTGTCTATGCTCTAATACCAATTGTAAGATCAAAAGTGACGCTAGAGTGGGGGAGTGAATAACACGTAGTTTTAAAAAAAAATTTATTCTTTGGAAAACAAAATCAGATCGCATCAGAAAATTTAAGAATAAAAAAACACAGAAAATACATAATTGATTTAATGTGGTTTGGTTACTTTCCTGGTTCCCACTCCTCGGTGTAATGATCCGTTAGGTGGATCGATCCTCAAAAACCCTACTAAATCTTCTTTGCAAAACAGATTTGGAGGCAGAGAAACTTGTTACAATCAAAGAGACTACAGTACTTAACCAATAAAATACAAATAATGAAAATATTACCAATATAACTTGCAAGACTTCGGAGCTCTATAGAGTGGTTCTGAGGCGAATTCAAGTACAGAAGAATAAAAGAATTATCGAGGAATGATAGCTTGATTGATGGTGCTGAGTGTTGGAGTCGAGCCACTTTTATTTGGTTTTTTGATTGAACGGTAAAGCCATTTCAATCGGCCGGTACACAACTTATCCTTCTTGATTCACTGATTAGATTGGTTTTGCGGTCGCCCATTCAATCGTAATGGTCTACGGATCTTGTCCATGCTAGCTTTCCGTCTAGATTCATTTGCTGGTCAGATCTAATCAGGCTCTCGATTGACTTCTGGTCACCTGATAGCTTGCCACATTAGCATCTCACACTTTATTTCCTACCACATCAGTTGCCTGAAGCGTATGCTTTGCCACATCAGCACTCTCGTGCTTATCCGACACTAGACTAGCCACATCAGCACCTCATCTGCCCACTCACTGATCACAATTATTCGGTCGACTGAAAGCTCTTTTTCGATAGTTTGAAAAATCAGTAATTTTCTTTTGGTCGCTCGAATACCTATTTTCTGCAAAAGTAAGTTAGCACCACAATCAGGCAAAATAGGTATATATTATTATTAATGATATATTTTCTGATAGTTAAAACAGTTTGACCTCCACTGCAAAACACATGTTGGTTTCTTAGTGATCACCTAACTGTAGGATTACCTCTGTCCCAAGGTGAAAATACTCGTCACAACTTTCTTTCGGAAGGGCTTTTCATGAACTTACCTTGCTTTCTTACCTGACTAAACGTTCGATCTTGCTGACCCGTTTGGACTTGCCTTGCTTAGTGTTTTATCTCCAATCCCATTAGGACTTTCTTCTACTTGTTGTGGTCCTACTGACCCTCCAAGCCTTTTCTCTTAGATGTCCGGTTCATCAACCCATCTAGTCTTCTTCTACTCGGTGTCCGGTCCTCTTTATCCACTAAAACTTTTTTCACTGCCTAATGTCTGGTCCTTCTGATCCAGTAGGATTTTAAGTGATCTGCACTCTCAACATCCAATTTAGATTCATAATGTCAAATTTTAAACCCTTGCCATATATCAAAATACACGTTCAATCATCTGATGTTGCCTGCACCAACAGGAACACCATCAACACTATCCCATTATCAACATTAACAACGTTAGGAAACTTTGTTTATGTGGTAGTGTGGTAAAGTCGGTATATCCCTGTTGGATTGGTACGTACACAGAGCAAAATTCCTTATGGTGTGATTTTCAAACTGTGTTGAACATTCCTTGGGCGTGCCAGCAACCTTGGTTTTCATACATTTGTTCGTAGTCTTGACTAAATTCCATCAGAGCCAACCCTTAAGCCCACCAACCACATCTCAAAAATTTTGAGGCAGAGCTTAATACTGAATATAACATGTTTGATATTTCTTGTCTTTACCTTTTTAACTGAGTCCACAGAAAATTTGTTGCATATTCTAGTAAATGGACAGATGCAGATGCTTTTGGATTAATTGCAACTGAGTGATGGGATACTTGATTTTGGATCAATCAGTGCCGAACTGCTCTGATTGTTCTCTTGTTTAAAATAGGTGGAAGCTGTATCATTGGGTCAAGTAATGTCTGAAGGCGCATACATGCTTTTCTACTCAAGGTACACATATTTTATCTGTGCATATTATGATCAATACATCTAACATGCAGCATAATCTATTTCTTAGATCTTTTCCACGTCCGCCGTATGCTTATGCCGAGAAAAAGCTATCATGCTCCTTAATTAGTACGAGAAGGAATATGGCTAAGAGTCAGAAAACTTCCAAATACGCTCCACCAAGAGTGAATTCGAACTTACATTCTTCAGTAAATTCAGTACACCAACACCCAACAAATGATTCAGGAAGCAATTACGGCGACGATACCACTGATCAAGCTGCTGAACACCTCGCAAGGCCCTTTAGCAGAAACTTGGTGCCAGATGGAGCATATCCTGATGCAAGGAGTATTGAACTTTCTGACGTGACATCTAGTGATTGGTCGCTCTTCACAAGCTCTGACGATTCATCTTTTACCACCGAAAGTACCAGAGATTCATTTAGCACTGTGGATCATGGAGACAATACTACCCTTGATACCATCTCATCTATATTTAGCCCTTTCTATGTTCCAGAGTATGCCACCAGCAACACCATCTCCTGCACAAAGTTCTCAGGGAATCCGTCACAAACAAGATTCTTCTCTGAGAGCAGTAGCATCGATAACCCTCCATTGCCGATGCGACCAATCGACAGTGTAAATAAAGGAAGGACGATGGAACATGCCCGTGCTTCAACAGAACCTGTAATTTCACGGGGCCATCAACGCAGTATGTATGGCGAATGGGAGTAATCCCGAAGATGGCATAGTCTTTGTTCTGGTGAGTTTTGCGACATGTAGTCTAGATTCTGTTAGGCCTACTTATTAAGCTTACTCGAGCTGAATCGAGCTACGTCTCATGGCTTTTTTTTTGATTGAATGAGGCGTGCTTAGTTAAAAGCAAGGCATCTATGAGGCCGGAGAACAGGTGCTAATGTATAACTCAAGCAATCTATTAAAGATTCTTGATTTCTTGTTGAATGCATTGGTTAAAATAGCTTAAGCTATGTTGGTCGCTTGCTAAGTCATTAATTGTTTAGGCACCCAATGTATTGAAGTTTTCCAAAGCCAATGTGTTTGTGTGAATCCATAGGGATTAGAAGGTCACTTCTGGTATTCATGTGTGAATCAACAGATTTGATAGTCACTTTCGCCATTCATGCATAAATCAACGGAACTGATAGTAATCCTGATTGGTTTGGAATCCTGTTAACTAGTGGCGTGGCGATTGATGAATCAATCAATCACCAGATAAACTAAAATCCTAAACATTTTGTAAATTACATTCAAAGAAGTCAACTGATGTGGATTCAAGTGATGGAAGGAATAATTGATTGGGATTGTGGTTTTTTTTGTGTGGCTGAATTGACTGAATAATTAATTGACTAATGTCATTATTTGATTAATGATAAGCGATCAACCAACTACATGATGTGGAAAGTAGAAATGAGCTATTTCTATGTGATACCTGTTGGATCATGAGTATCAGTCGACTGATGGTAACAAACCAACTGATTGTTAGGCGACACATAGACTTGCAATTAGGTTTGAAAGACTATATTAATATTTGAGCGTGTAAAAGGTTTCTCCACCTTTAATAGTTGGCAGAGAAAGTTAGTTGAGTTTTCTGAGAGAGATCCGCTGATGGATTATAGATCATGGAGGAATAGGTGTTGTAGGTTGTTGAACCGTTTCAATGAATATGTCAGCAATTGTGTTAAGTTTGATTGTTTATATTGTGTTTCCTATTTCTAATATTTTTCTAGTGTCCTTACTAGCAAGAGTAAGAGCATTTTAAATTCACGCTTGTAGGTGTACAATTGCTATTAACCCTCCTAGCTTGGTCATATGATTTTAACAAGTGGTATTAGAGTCCGGTTCTCTTCACTTGACTAGTTACCCAGAGTAAAAATTGAAGATGACTAAAGAAGCAAGGAAGCTTTCATTAAGCACTGAAGATTATGAGATCCCACCATACAATGAAGATTTTGATTTTTGGAAGTTGGTGGAGCACTGAATTTTTTATAAAACTCGTAGATGAAGTTTCGTCATACATCGGATATACACGACCTAGAGATGAAGGGGGAATTAAAACTCAAAGAAAGGATTGGACAGGTACCAATTGTATCTATATGGTGAGAGTAAGAGAATTTGGAATTCCCTAATGTACGTAGGTAATGCTCAAGAGGATCTTGGATGTGATAGATGAAGATTGCAGGGACCTTGAGGGTGTGTTTGGCTAGGGATTATCATTGATAACAAAGGTTATCGGCCCAAGGTTATATTGTTTAACTCTGTTTAGTTTAGATGTTGTTGAACAATTCCCAAGTAATCAATCGTACCCGCCACATCAGCAAATGTCAGCAAAACTCGAAATGCAATTACCATTAAAATGTGAGGTTTTTGATGATTCTGAAGTTAAGAATTGTTTTCAACTACCCTCGAGCTCGAATTGATTCTAAATGATTCTGCAATTACCCTCGAGCTCGTCGTTAAGATAAAATTGTTTTCAAAATTATCCTCGGGCTCATTCTATGCACGGAGGCTCATTCATGACTGTCTCGCCCGGATGCGCAACAAGGCCCTTTGCTCGAGGGTCTGGCAAGCTCGTCGTTGACGATGATAGCCACCATCCTGGAG
>JBAMIB010345324.1:0-11077 GCA_037177415.1 Kaempferia rotunda | reverse complement strand
TTTATTTGTTGTTTCAAACACATTTATTTTTTGTTTTATTTTTTTTACCATTCTGCGACGAATCCATGGTTCCATCAACAAATCTGTGACTAATTTGGCGAAGAAAATATTTTCATTGCAAAAACCCCTTTAAAAGCTCTAGTCACCTGATTCCCCTACCTTATCCCTCTTTTCCCCTCCCAGCGGTGGCGATTCCTCTCCTACAACGACAATCTCCGACTAGTAAACTCCCTCTCTCTCCCCTTACCCTTTTCTCTCATCTCTAACTAGAATTTACTGTGCAAGGATATTATTATGCTTATTTATCTTGCACAAATCTGAAGTAAATATAATAATCCTAATTTTGTCTTTTATTAATGAAATATGATAGTACTTTGTCAATCATCTCATAATTGATTCATATGACCAATACTGACATTTTTAATGTGGAACTATGTTTGCAACTCCAACAATTTTGAGTGCTGCAGATAAACCATTATGGGCTGGTTGTTACAATCACTAAATTATCTTTCACCGCAGGACTATTGAATGTTAAGGCAGAGCATAATGTGTCACGCGATTATTTTAATAATTTTGTTAAGTTATTATAGTGGCATTGTCGTGTGACCACATACAACCCAATGATTTTTACTGTGTGAAAAAACTAGTGAAAGAATTAGGTCTTTCGGTAGAAAGAATTGATGTTTGCAGAGATGGTTGTATGTTAAATTAGGGAGATTATGAAGATGCAGATGTTTGTAAATTATGTAATCAAGTTAGGTAGTTATTTTATTTGCCTTTAACTCCTAAGCTACAATGACTTTATGCATCAAAGACAGCTGCTAAACACATGACTTGGTATGCAAATCATTAAATATAAGAGGGTCAAACGTGTCATCAGATGCAGATGTGTGAAAAAAATTTGATATAACATATCCAAAATTTACAAATGATATTCAAAATATTATATTAAGTCTCTGTGCTGATGAATTTTCTCTATTTGGCAAGTTAGAAAAAATTATTCTGGATGGCCTATTATTTTAACTTTATAAATATCCCACTTGAGATATGCATAAAAATACCTTATATATTTTTAACATTAGTTGTGTCTAACATGTAAAATCCGAAAAAGTTAATAGATGTTTATATAAAACTACTAATTACAGAGCTAAAACAACTATGTTATGAAGGATTTCCTATATATGATGTTCATACTAATCCGATGCTTGAAATGAAGGTTACTCTTCTTTGGACTATAAATGACTTTCTTACTTATGATATACAATCGGATTGGAGTACTGCTGGGATCTTTTGATGCTCAATATGTATGGAGAGATCAAAGTCAATTAAATTAAAACATGAAAAGAAACTAAGTTATTTTGATTGTTATAGATAATTTTTACCACGAAATCATAATTTCAGAAAAGAATAAAAAAAATTCACTAAGAATATAATTGAAATAACACTTTCTCCATTGAGATTAATATGTGAACATATTTGATCCAGAGTGTTTAACTTTCCATATGTGATTGAAAAGCTACATGGTACAATATATGAATATGAAAGCGCACATAAATAGATTAAATGGAGTATATTTTGGGATTTACTATATTGGTTTAGTCATTTGATTTATCATAATATCGATGTAATGCATATTGAGAAGAATATTTTTGATAATATGATAAATATAGTGATAAATATAAAAATAAAAATAAAAACCAAAGACAATCTGAATATAAGAAAAGATATGCGACTCCTTTGTAAAAGACCTACTCTTGATGTCGATAAAACACTACAAGAAAATTGGAATTACACAACACTTAAAAGATACTCTAGGTTGTCCCACGGCCTTCCAATAAGCTCTACTTCATGCTCGTGCCTTTTAGGCATGGTCGTGCCATGGGGCACGACTGTGTTCCATCTAGTCATGTCTCACGCGGACAAGTCATGTCTTTTGACATGATCGTGTTGCAGAGTAGGCAAGGGTCGCACCCCTGCCTATAAAAGAGGATTTTTCTCCCCTTTTGACCTATCTTAGTAGTATAACATTCCACCAATTAATTATAATAGTGTAACATTCCACCAATTGATTATTACACTAATATATCAATCGATTGGAAATGATTTTGTAGTTGTGTAACATTCTACCAATTAATTGCTACACTAATATGTTAATCCATTGGAAATGATTAAGTGAGTATGTAACATTCCACCGATTGCTATAGTGTAGCAATTGATTGGTAGAATTTAACTCAATTGAAAAAAAGTTAAAAAAAATATGGTTCACAATATAGCGTGTCAAATTGATGTTTGAGGATATGACTATAATTAGAAGAATTAGATGAATACATATGACCTGTGTTCATGTTATTTTGAGCTCTTTAGATTTCGGTTAAAATTAGTTGATGAACATAGAGAGTTCAAAATGATACGAAACTAAGTCTTATATGTTCGTTTTATTCTCTTAATTATATTCATGTCCTCAAATATTAAATTGACACACTATATTGAGTGTAGTGATTTTTTTTAACATGAATTGACTCAATTCATATTAAAAAATTGTTGATATCAATATGGCATATGCAAACAATGCTTAAGAGTATTAATATAATCAGGAGAACTAGATGAATATATAAAATTTGATTCCATGTCATTCTGAATTCTTTAGGTTTATTAGCCGATTTAGGTCAAAATTGAACTAAAATCAAGCAATGGACTTAGATAAATCGGAATAATATATAACCAGGTCTTATCTATTCTTCTAGTTTTTTCTAATTATATTCATATTTTTAAACATCATTTTCATACGTCACACTGAGCGAACTAATTTTTTGAAGCCATCAACCAATTTTGACTTAACTCGACTAATGGAGTGAGAGAGCTTCGAATAATATGAAATTATATTTTATGTGCTTATCTAATTTTTTTAATTATATTTATGACCTCGAACATCATTTTCATATATGATATTCAGAGTATCAATTTTTTTTAACAATAATAATTGTTTTTAATCAATTTCTATAATGTAGAATCGACTCAAGACATTACTATTGATAAAGAATGTCTGAATGGATTGTTACACTTGGAATGGTAAAAATAAAATTGAATATACAATTTAATAATTTTAAAATTTGAGTACCTGAATGATCTGAAATCATTAATTTGCTGATTTTTTTTAATAATGTTGAAGACAAACGGCTTCGCCGAACCGGGTCCAATTCCCATTCCTTATTTTCGACTTGTTACGTGTACTCCAAACTTAATTGGGCCGTTTAAGTGGCCTAATTTGAAGCAGCTCGTAAAGATTGACATTAACGGCCTCTGAAAGCCTTCTCGGGCATCAACAAAGAAGGCCCATTAAGCAATTTGTGATCCTCCTTATCACTCATTTTATTTTATTTTCTTTATTTTTTCCCATCATTATAATCGCCACGTCCTTATAAGGGAGGCGATGTAACTAACTGTAGTTGTTTGACACGTGTCGTTCATCTATGGGTCAATAAGGTTTTATTTAAATCAATACCTTTAAGAGAGGAGCATAATGCCTTTTTTTTTTGCCAAATATCATGCGCATGTAAAAAAAATCCAAAATAGTTTTTTTAAAAAAAAATATATATATATATATTTCTACATTGAATATTTTAAATATAAATGGTCAATAAATATGAACCTCGATCACCCAAAGTCCACTCGTGGGCCCCATTGATACCTCTTCTCCCATTTGAAAACGTGGCGCCTTCCCATTGGGGGTGGTCGACTGGCCGTAAGTCGAATCAAATTGGCGGCCAATAGTATTTCTGCAACAGCAATAACAAATATACCAAATTAAACATTTCAATATATTTTACTGAAATTTTATTTTACCGCCTTAAATTTGGCTATGTTGGCAAATGCGGCGCGACACGAGGAAACTTAAACTTGAGGACTATTTAGTAAAAGTTACAAATTTAGGAGGCTAAGTGACATTTTCTTTATATTATCCAACCTCGTTTTATTGCTCCGCCCTTATAAATCGGAAACCCTAATAAAAAGAGAGGACGGACGATGAAGAAAAGGAGCGATAGATTCTACCTTTTCTGTCGGGGAAAAAAAATCTCCTCTCTTCTCTTTGTTATTGTTGTTTCTGTCATATTTTAGGATTTGTTTGTAGAATTTCATTTTTTTTTTTGAGTTTGGGGGCACCAAATCTTGGATCAGCTCTAGTGCAGCGACGCCAGGGTGTAGATTCGAAACCAGGGTTCTTGTGTTGGTTGCCTCTCTGTATTCTGTGATAAAGGAAGCTAGGGCACCTTTTTCTATGGCAGCCGTAAATCCGAAAAATGGGGGTATAGTGGACACATGCGCTGGTGAACGGATTGGAGGGCCAGGTGATGCCGTTTCAGGTGAGATTTTTTTTAGTTTGCCTCGAATTATCTGCGTTTTGTTTTAGGGATTTTGTCTTCCGTTGGCGCTGTAGATATGATTTTGTGGGTTGAATTCATCGAAAACTGGATCTTGGCCTCTCACACATCTAGCTTTATCTCTTGCTTCTTGGTCGTTCTTTTCCCTGAGCCAACGCGTGATCTTAGTATGAGTTAGACAAGTGGATGTCTATACAGTGGCAAATCCATCTGGTTTCCGATGGCCGGTGGACAAAGTTATCATATGTGGGTTTCCTTCATTTTTGGCATATGCCTTGTAAGTTATGTGGCATAACCAATTTGCATGGTCTTTGATTTTGTAATCAGCAGCCAGCCCACAGGGCAAACCTTATCGGTCTAGGACCAAACATTAATCATAAAGACAAATATTAACCTGATGTTGGTTTTTATCTGATCTAGGATGATACATACACACGCCTTCTATATTCTTCCTGTTTCATGATAGCTAGGGGTGGTAACGAGCCAAGCCAAGCCAAGACGAACAGTAAGAGGCTTGAGCTCGGGCTTGGTTTCTAGGCTCGAGCTCGGCTCGAGTTTGATTCGAGCTTTAGTTCTTAAGCTCGAGCTCGACTCGTATTAAAATTGAATAGCTCGAGCTCGGCTCGAAAAAAGCTTATTAAAAAATTAAACGAGTTTAGTTCGAGCTCGTTTAAGGTAATTAGCTATAATAATTAATTATATTATATAAAATAAGATAAACGAACCTCTAAACGAATATGTTTGCGAGCTCACAAACCAAATACAGTTGAGCTCGGCTCGTTAACTTAATCGAACAAATTCGAACGAACTTTTTTTCGAACCGAGATCCGAATAGCTCGCGAGCGGCTGACTCGTTTACACCCCTAATGATAGTGTAGAAAAGAGGTAGTGTATAATCCAGAGTGTTTAATTGCACTCATTAATAACAGTAAATTCTTGTCGATGAATGGTTCATGCAGTCAGCTCCTAGAAACAAGTGATAGTAGCTACTATCACATTTACGTCTTTATTCACATTGCTATGTTCAGCTTATGACTATGCTTTTATATTTTGATTGATTTTTTATTATGTTGCTCCTTGGCTGCAGATACAGTTCAATTTGATGCTACACAATATGCATTTTTTGGAAGTGTCACAGAAGAGGTTGAGTTAGGTGGATTAGAAGATGAAGATAGTGTTAATGATCCCCACTTTGTTGGGATTGGTGATGATTATCAATTTTCTAGCCTAGGAGAAAGATTAGAGGTTAGTGTCCATGAAAATTTCTCTATGTATTTTATAGCAAAGGTTGTCTGAAAATGTTTTTGTGATATAATTATGCTTACTAGTTTCTCTTAATTTGTTAACATATCTTTATTTGGAGTCGGCTTCACTATTGGTTTATATTAATTCATCCTTAGCTCTTCTGGTAGTTTTTCTTATGATTTGGGTAACTTCATTTCAGTTACCCTTTCCTTGTTTGGTGTTATTACCTATTCATTGGTTTTTAGAGCAATTTTTCTATTGTTCCTAACAAGTTTGTTCATGTTTTTATGTATGCTTAAAGATGTACAAGTGTACTTCATTGTCACATTTCTGATACTGTAACACATATAGGGGGATTAATTTGTATAATGTTTCCTATAAGTACCCCGAGCTAGTTTTGACGTGGTCATCAAGTTAAGTTAGTTTTGTGTTTCCAACTTATACTGTGATTTTTCTGGGGCTTCTCTTACTCTGGTAGTGAATTGGGGTGGCATATGATGTTGTATCCTAATGAAACAATATCTCCATTTCCAGGGAGAAGGAATTGAGTCAATAACTGATATCGATGACCTTGCAAGTACATTTTCAAAGGTTAGTATTTCTTTGTTTGCAAATTCATCTTGGTTAATATATACTTACACAGTAAGCTAATGTTGATTTCCCTAGTGTATAGAAATTGATATGTATTGCTAACACTACATGACCAGAAAGCCATGAAGCAAGTAATAATCACAATTCAAAAGGTTCATCAATAATTTTCTCTAAGGTTTCTTAGGTCATCTTGAGCTGATATGGAATCAGGAATCTATATCATGGTTGGCTTCAATGGGCATCCTTGCAATTTTGATTTGCTACTAACCAAATGTAGCATACCTTTATGTCATTTTCTCATGGGCATGGACAGTATCTGAGGCTGGGATTTATAGTCTCATTTAAGACAGATGATTGGTATATCCAGTGGTTTAGCAAAGCAAGCAGAAGGTTCAGTATGCCTGTGATAGTATCCTGAAAGCTGTACTATTATTCATACATCTGAAAATCTTTTTTCTTATCCATCCCATCTTTCTTCTTCCATCTATTACCCCTATCATAGATACTAAGTTATTTGTTACACAAATTTCAAAGAACATTTTTAAAATGGAAATCATAAATAAATTTTAATGTAGAATTACAATCAAATTGGTCTTTATGCATAAATATAGGTTAATTATGCTATTGGGTATGATGACTCCCTCTTTCTTGGACTGATCTGAAATTGACAACCTGATTATGCTGGCACCACATTTCATAAACAAATTGAAATTTGGAATTACAATCAGATTGGTCTTAATATATAAATGTTGGCTGAATATGATAATGAACATGATGATCCACTCTATTGGATTGGTTTCTTCAATTGAAAACAGGAATATACTGACACTTATATAACAGCAGGACACAAACCAATGATCAAATAAGCAGCAGAACATGCACTTCTAGAAGCACTTGCTGTGTGGCATTTCTTACTTTGTGACTTTTGTCATGGTTGGATATACTATTACGGTTTCCTACTAAAGTTTTTGTAATTAATAAGCAACTTTTGTGATTATTTTGTTTCTTATTGTTCTGACCTTGTATCTCTGTTTTGTTTTTTAGTATCTTATCGGTTGAACAAATTTTGGAAATGCTAACATGTTGTGAATGCCTTGCCAATTTACTTATTAAAATATAACATATATTCATGATTTTATGCAACAATCGATTGTGTTTTTTTTTTGTTTCAGTTGGACAGAGGTATTGTTGAACCAAGGAACACAGAGGTACTTGATGGCAGAGATTTTTTTTCTGGGGAAAGTGAGTAATAGTGTTCCATTCTAAGCCCTTTGCACAATAGATCTTCCATGCATTTTTTTGTTTCATGGGATATCTAAAAGCAAGTTACCTAACATTCAAGGAAAGTCATTATGTTTCCCTTGTGCCTAAGTAGAGGAAAGGAGAAATAGGAGATTTGTGGTGTTTTGTTGGACTTATGATCTTATTATTTTATTCATTCATGCTCTTCAAGTACAAATGGAGGGGAGAGGAGCATGTAATCAAAATTACATGTTCTTGGACCTATGAGTTCAATGCAGTATCCATTCATGATCTTCAATTATTGTAGAAATGGGGGGACACATGTCTGAAAACACTTGCATGTTATGAAATACAAAGGCATTTAATTGTTTGTAATCCACTTCCATGTTTATGGTTATATATCATAATCAACAATTTCACCGGAATATCTAAACTTCTAATCTCACAAGGTTTTCTAAGTTGCAAGTGGCATCAACATACTTGTATGCTGGCACCACCGTGAATTAATTGGTTTGGTGACTTCTTTGCGAAATGGCATAATACTGAAACAAGCGGCTACATGATCTTCATGTCTGTTCCTCTAGATGTTCACACATATTTCTGCATGCTTCATTTAAGATAATACCTCTTTAGCACTTAAATCACCTACTTATGAATGCATTTTGGGGATGTTGTTTAGACAAGTAAATTTATGTTGCAGTTCTCAGCCCTTTGGACTGGGGTGGCATTTAATTTAAGACCATTTCAGACTATTATGTTCTGCTCAGCCATTAAGAAGTTCATAAAAGCAAGTATTCCTAAATTGACAAGAATTTACAATCTTCCCATGCAGTAATGTGCTGCTTGTTCTTCCATTTGCTTATGTTATTCTTTTATTCATGTCCAACTAAATCCTCTCATTCACTATCTTTTGTGTTCTTGATATTTTCTTGAAAGGGATTTTATTTTGTTTCTCATTTGATCTGTCATGTTCTTGAAAATATTATCCTTTCAGGTTCTTCATTTACTGGAGAGTGGGTACAGGACCCTGGCTTTTCAAATTGGCAAGATCATCGTATATTGAATGCTGAGGCTGGCCAGGATGGTAAAAGATGGTCATCACATCCGCATTCTCTTTCAGGTCATGTTCCAGATTCCAGACCTCTCTACAGAACATCATCCTCTCCTCAACAGAAGCAACTATTTAAACCAAGTGAACCGGTCCATTTACCAATATCTTCTCGTACATCCATCCCTCCACGTGGCGAACCTACACAATTCCATCATAATGCCTTCCAAGGCGTTGTGTCACCTTCTAGTTCTGGCCTCCAGGTGCCTTTCTCTCCACCGAATCCCTACCTTTTTTCCCAACTTCGTCCAGCAGCGACACATGGATCAAATCAGGATGGACATTTTACTCAGTTTGGTCCACAAGGACTTTCAATTAATAGCAGGCAACAGGGTCACTGGTCAGAATTGCCTAGTATACTTTCATCAAATGTGTTGGCTGATCCAACACAGAATCAGAGTCATTTAAACAATCCAATTCCTTCTCAACTGGTGCATCAGCAACATGGAATTCGCTCAAATTTGCCTTCAATGGCACGATTCCCCAGCATGCAAACACAACAGTTCCATCCTAGTCAATCCCCAACACAGATGATGAATAAGTTTGAAACTACAATGAGGCTGGCTGAGTTCAAGGACCAGCGATTTAGACCAATGCATAGGGGAAGAGAGTACTTTGGGGTTGCTCAACACCCTTCTGACATTGGCTTCCATAGGATAGATAATGGGTGGCCGAGGTTTCATTCCAAATTCATGACAACCGAAGAGCTTGAGAACATTGCTAGAATGCAATATGCTGCGACGCACTGCAATGACCCCTACACAGATGATTACTATCACCAAGCTTGTCTAGCAAAGAAATATTCAGGATCAAATTCGAAGCACTATTTCTGCCCTAGTGTTACCAAAGATTTATCGGCTAGATCCAAGTCCAAGGATGACCCACATCCATACCTCCAGGTGGATGCACTTGGTAGGCTTGCTTTCTCATCAATCCGCAGACCTCGTCCTCTTCTTGAGGTTGAACCAAAATCAGCATCTGCAGATAATATTTCTGACCAGAAATCTTCTGCAAAGCCCTTGGACCAGGAGCCAATGTTGGCTGCTAGGATCACCATTGAGGATGGTCTTTGCCTTTTACTCGATGTAGATGATCTTGATCGCATATTGCAATTCAGTCAGCTGCAAGATGGTGGCTCTCAACTCAAGAGAAAAAGAGAGATGCTCCTTCAAGAAGTTGCTGCTTCTTTTCATCTAGTTGATCCTCTCAGTCATTCCGGCCAATCTGGGGCAAACCTAGAGGACGATCTAGTGTTTCTTCGCCTACTTTCTCTTCCAAAAGGCCGTAAGCTACTCTCCCGGTACCTTGAACTTCTTACCCCTGGAAGTGAGATTACCCGTGTCATATGCATGGCCATTTTTCGCCACCTGAGGTTTCTGTTTGGTGTCAGGCCATTGGATACAAGTGCAGCGGAAAGCACCAACAAGCTAGCAAAAACCACTGCTGCGTGCATGCATCTCATGGACTTGAACTCTCTTAGTGCATGCCTAGCTGCTGTCGTTTGTTCCTCAGAACAGCCACCTCTTCGTCCACTAGGGAGTCTTGCTGGTGATGGTGCTTCTGTGATCATTAAATCTGTTCTTGATAAAGCAACAGTGCTTCTAACAAATGATAACACAGCTAGCAACTATAGCGTTTCTAGTCGCCATCTTTGGCAGGCATCGTTCAATTCCTTCTTTGTTCTTCTCACAAAGTATTGTCACAGTAAATTTGAAACTATGATGCAGTCCCTTCACATGCAGGCTCCAGCTGCAGCGGTAGCTGGATCAGAAATTACCAAAGCTCTAAGTAGGGAGATGCCTGTGGAGTTGTTGCGGGCAAGTCTTCCTCATACAAATGAGCATCAGCGAAAGCTGTTACTAGATCTTGCTCAGAGAACAATCCCTTCTAATGGAGGAAATAATGGGCAGTAATTTCTCGGTGAGTGCCTGATTAGTGTTCCATTGCATCCAATGTATGATGAAAGAAAAGTGCTGCTTCTGAGACCAGCCATTAAGTTGATGGCGAGTGGCACACCTCAACACACAACTCTCTATCGATTCACAAATTATGTTATCCTCTCATGGTGTTAACTTACTGCCTGTGCTTTTGGATGTGTCTCCCAATCTTCATATATATATCATTTGCATTAGATATCGTAGGAGGTTGACCAGAAGTTTACTTCTGGAGAGCTTATTTTGTTGCTCTTTTACACAACTCCGTATGGATAGGGGTAGGAGTTGTACAAGTTTTTGAAGGCGGAAAAGCGTATGGTTCCCGTTGTTTAGATTCTTATATGGTTCGGTGGTAGATTGATGTTTGTTTTAGCCATTAGGTTGGCATTTCAGCAAGTAAATGTGTATCCACGCTATTTCTACAAGTTGTCTAATTGTAATCGACCATAATCCGTTCACTATCAAGTTATGTTTCCTTTTGCTAGCCAATAAATAAATCCGTTTTACTGTTTTTGATATGAATTCCAAATGCCTTGTTTGTAGTGTTTGTATGCATGGCTTTTAGTTAGAATTATTTG
>JBAMIB010345217.1:0-11077 GCA_037177415.1 Kaempferia rotunda | reverse complement strand
TATATAAACCGTTGAAATTTTATCAAAAATTTTATAATGTCGAAAAGGGGTAACTATATCCTAAGATCAACATATAATTAGTAATATTGATAAAAAATTTTAAACTTAATAAATTGCTAATGACAAGTAGATAAGATCTCATCATAAAATTTAGTATGAAAATAAGTAAGTTGAAAAAAGTTAAGGGGGCGTTTGGTTTACATATTTTCTATTTTCATTTTTTAGAAAATACACATTTTCTAAAAAATAAAAAATGACTTTTTGATATTCTCTATTTTCCAGAAAATGTTATGTATTTTTTTAGAAAATAGATAGCGAAAATACAAACCAAACACTATTTTCTAGAAAATGCACGTTTTCTAGAAAATGAAAATAGAAAACATGCAATCTAAACGCCCTCTAAAATTTCTGCAAATAGAAATTTTATAAAATTAACATAGAAATAACAAAATCGCTAACGAAAATCAATACTAGATTAGTTAACTTCTATCCCATCTTCTCCGGAAGTGTTAAAATATTATTAAAAAATCAGTTAACTCTAACCCCCATAAGCTTGATATGACAAATAGTAGATCTACGTTGGATTTGATATGAAAAATATTAGGTCAACGTTGAACCTGATATTGAAAAATATGAGGCCCAACGTGCATGCATGCATCATCCAAAAGAGAGAAGAAAGAGAAAAAAGAGAGAAAAAAGATGATTAGTTGCATGCATGAGTGAGGAAATTAAGAAAAGAAAAATTGTATACATAGGGGAGAGGAAAGAGAATAAAGTAATGATTGAAGGTTAAAATGTAAAAGAGTAACAAATTGAGTGTACAATTTAGTAAATGCCAAACTATAATATACCTTTTGATCAATTTATAAACTTGAGCACGCCATTTAGTAAATTGTCATCTTTTTATTTATTTTTTAAGTTTTCTGTTATATTAATAAAATTTTATCATTAATATTTAGAGGTTGAATTATAATATTAAATAAAAATAAAAAAAAATAAATTTTAGATGTACATAAAATCGGTAAATAAAATATATGGGATATCAAAATCAGTATCTAACGTTTTGAATGGATTAATTTTAGATGTGACTTATCTCTGGTCGTTTCCACTGCACGTCATTCGGCCTGCAACATTTCAGAGTTATCTTTCCACGGATTATAGAAATTAAGGGGCGTTTGGTTGACGTGTTTTTCATTTTCATTTTTTGGAAAACGCGCGATTTCTAAAAAATGATGTTTGGTTTATCGTTTTCATATTCATTTTCTAAAAAAATATATAGCATTTTCTAAAAAATTAGAGAATGACAAATTATCATTCTCTAAAAAATGAAAAAATAAAAAATGAAAAGAAAAATAATTCAAACCAAACGCACCCGAAGAGTTCTGTCAAATTCCTAATCCAGTGAAAATCAATCCAATATATAAAGGACAGTTCATCATTAATAATAGATATGGATAATAAATTCTATACATATAAATTCACATTAAATAATTAAAACCCAAGTTAACTTAAGCTGATCGTTTATTGGATTTAAATTTTTAATGATGGCATGTGAGCCACCTAAACGAAATAAAGTCCCAACTTATAGATCTTCGCCATTGCTTCTTCTGCCCGCGTGGAAAATAAAGAACTCGACAATATCTAAATTAAAATAATTATTATATTTAAGAAAAATGAATGTGATTAGTTCTTAAATTGACACAAATTGGATGGACAAAAAAAAAAAAAAGAATACGAGAAAAATGATACGGGTATAAGCCCTTAGAACCGTACGATCTGATCTAACTAATCTCGACCGTTCGTTTGCTCGAGTGGCGGATGATCAAAATAAGGATAGAATCATGTGATTCTGGAAAATAAAGGGTCTTTTTTGTTTCAAAATGTCTTGTTTTATTTTTTGTCTCAGGTATTTAAGTGCAAGTGTGCAACGCGGAATGCTCCGTCGCGTCTACTGCGATCCGACGACGCCAAATCGGCACGCCACAGGTTGCTGCTCTATTCGACCATCGCACGGGAACTAGGTTTCCGGCAACGAGATCGCCGTCGCCGGTTACGTCCCGCGTTCGGTTCCTTCTCCTTCGGGCGCTCGATCGACGAGGCTCGCTCGAGGGTTGAGATCGCCGTCGCGCTTCTGTGATCTGACGCTGTAGGCGAAGATGGGACCCGGGGAGTCGCCAGCGAGTTCTCAGGAGCCGTCTGTAGATCTTGCGCCCGTGATCTCTGGTTAGCGTCTGCTTTTGTTGATCCGGTGACCTTGCTGATTATTTCCTTGGATTAACTTATGAGAAAAATTTTAGCTCTGTTGCTGTTTCGGGATTAGGGGAATTTTCCTCTGGCGGTATTTCTATGTTATCTTTTGATTTCTTGGCTTGGAATATCACTCCGTGATCTATAAAATTCTCGGGAAGCATGCAAGCCTAAAACTCTGTTCTTAGGATGAGAAGAAATAGAGAGAGTCAACATAGCTGGATAATGGAGAGCATAAATAGTTAATTGTTTAAAAAAATTCTATAACTATATCCGATGGGGAGCTTGCATCGGATGGGAAGTCGTGCGGAAGATCGGCGCAGGAAATACCGCGCAAGGAAGGACGCAACTCTACTACCTTGTTGAGTGGGAAATTAGGTTTCTTCCTTCTCTAGGTAGCCCCCTCCTCCCACTAACTTAAATAAATATTAAAATTACCAATACAACCCTTAGAGTTACATAATTTCAAACGGTTCCCAACAGAAGAAAATCATGAATGTTATCAAACAAGTGTTTTTTCCCCTTCTAAAATAGCTTGTCGAGCTTTTCAGTTCATATTCTTAAACTCCTCAAATTAGAAGAACATCATGAATGTTCTTTTCAGTGATTGAAAACTTTTGTACCAAAGGACTAAGTGCAACCTATTCATATCAGGATGTGCTAGCTGAAATTGTTGGCAAAAAGTATCTTTCTCGTAATGATTTTAAATTTTACAGTGGAACGCATATCACTTGAGAAAAATGCTTCTATTAATATGTGTTTTTTTTTAAATTTTTTTTATGTTACACATCAACTCATCACCGTCTGCCTACCACTCAAATACACTTGTTAGTTGTTGCTATACGGCCCTTGAGTTTCAAGAAAATGAAATAATGTAAAATGATTTTCTGTAGTTATCATATCACTCTGTAGAAATATGACTATTTTGTTAAAATTTCATTATAAACTTAGTTCTTTGTAGATATGCCTGGCTAAATTCTATTGTTTCCTTATGCAGAACTTCAGAAGAAGCATCAAATGGATTTACAAAATTTGACCTTGACAACTCAGCCCTTCAGGACATTTCATCTATTCATACTTGCTACATTGCAATATTTAAGAAGATCACTTGTATATATTATCACTAGAGGCGGTGTGTTTTTGTTCTTGATTATACCATTATTAGCCATTGGACTTCTTTTCATGAATGATTATGGCCCCCAAGGGAAGGTGATTCTTATGATTTAATTTTATTTCTTTTATATGCCATTACATTGATCTGTCAATATTCACTAAAATTTTGCTAGTTGATGAAATTAGTCAATGGATTGTATGAGTTACACTTAGCAATATTCTATAGATTGAGCTATAATATACCACTTTTTTTGTTTGATTTTATATTTTTTCTAATAATATTATAAGATTATTTATATTGTTTGTAAGAGGTTATGAAGGCATTTTGTAAGAGCCATTGTTTCCATACTGTTAAAATAAATCTATAACTACTTAGTATTGTTCTGTTGACTCTTGACATGCTTGCAGCACATTCAAGAGGTCACTAGATATGCAAAATTTATGTTATGGTGGGTGGCACTTGGGATAGCATCATCGATTGGGCTTGGTAAGTTCACTTTCAGTTAACTGACCCTTGTTGCACCCTCCATAAAAATGAACTTCTCATGCTATTGATTCATACAACAACCAAGCCTTTTCCCACTAGGTGGGGTCAGCTAATGGTACTGATTCATGAGTTTAAGTAATTAGGTGCACTCTTTAAGTCTTCATCCCCAATACAACCTAGCAGCTAACACATATATCTGGTTTGCTGAAGTTGAGTAAATACAGGGAGTAACTCACTGAATATTAAAATCAGAAATTTCTAATCTTCAGCATTATGTAATGGCACAAACTGCTACTTATTATTTAACTTCAAGATTAGTCATCTTCAATTATCTTCTTTGGGTGGGTAGGACACAATTTAAAATGTTTGTGTGTTCTTCAGGAACTGTCTTGCAATCACATTACATTCTTTTATTTATTTTACTTGTTATCTTTTAAAATCTGTTTTAAATTTCATAACCTGTCAGCTATATTTAAAAAGGTTTTCACTTGGTTGGATTTGACTTTTGTTTCTGAGAACTGTTATTTCTTTTCTCTCTGACATTTTTTGTCATCACACTTCTACATCAAAACAGCAAGATGGTAGGCCCAGGCCCAGCTGTTATGGATCGACTATATGCATTTCATCCTGCCACTGAATTTACTATCAAAATTTTTATAAAATACTGTATGAAAGAGTCTGTGGTAAAAAATGAGGAATGTTGAGATTGGTAAAGCCAAAACGAATCTGTTAGCATACGTGGTTCTTTTATGGCAATGGACTTATGGTACCATGAAAAATCTTTAATCTTGTATCCAATTTTGTGGTTCATATAGTGTATTAGTGTTGATGTCAACTTTTTGCACTTTAAACCAGATTATTTCAATATTATTCTGCAAAATCATCTAGCTTGTCAAGTTTGTTATGGATGTGCCATGCGTGCTTTACACTTTTTGCTACTTCTTTGTTGCGTTCTTCCTTTGAAATTAACTTGTTTTATTTTTCTGTAGGTTCTGGCTTGCACACATTTGTACTCTATTTGGGTCCACACATTGCCTTCTTTACCATCAAAGCTACACAGTGCGGTCGAGTTGATCTAAAAATTGCACCATATGACACCATACAGTTTAAATCTGGTCCTTCATGGCTTGAAAAGCACTGTTCTGATTTTGGAGCTCCAGTGTATCCCTCCTTACCTGGTTCCCGAGTTAGAGTTTCTATGAGCAGTATACTACCTCATGTTCAACTAGAAGCTTTTCTTTGGGGGTTGGGTACTGCACTTGGTGAACTTCCTCCTTTTTTCATCTCTAGAGCAGGTAAGTCCTTGCCTAAAATTTTGCTATGAATTAACAAAGCATGGCATACTTGGACATTCTTCTGATTTTGTTGATTTTTCACATTCATAATTGGCCAGATCCCATGCTTCTGGAATTACTAGTTACTAGAAGTCTCAATCTCAGAACAGTGTGCCAAAAGAACCTGTTATTTGAAAATTACATATACTTGACGGTTGTCGCTTTGTTTTCCTCCAAATACCCCTTTCTGGAGAAACCATCTAGGTGGGCCAAAAAACCCTCAACAGAATATATATAGATTTCAAAATTCATATGTATTTTATTTTATTTATTTTCTTAAAAGTTAGATTAGTTAATTTTGTATCAAAACATCTAGACAGGGGTCCCTTGGAGGAAAATCTCGCTGCTTGCTTATTTTCTTGGAATATGTTACATTAGGGCCTTCCTGGTCACTTTTTGGAACAAAAATAACTTTGGGAGATATGGAGTATGAATCAAGATTGTAGACTTCCATGATGTATCACAAAATTTATTACGAAATCCTTAAAATTTCTGATGGTAGACTGTAGGATGTTTCACTATTGAACTGGAATGTCTTTTATAATTATTTCCAACCTAAACGTAGGAAGAATTAAATCCTTGGAAAGATTTTGCAGCAAGATATATAATTTTTGAAGATGTATCTTAATTTGAACAGTGGATGCTCCATTACTAACTTGTTTAGAGTTTCCCATCTGTTGGAAAACAAGAAAAAAACTTACAAGTCTTGATTTTGTTACCAAGTATTTTTATCTGATTTTTTCTATTTATTGGTTCCTTGAATATTAAGAAACTTAGTTTTAGTACAAATACTGCACTGACACATGAGAAGTGTTGCAGCTCGCTCGTCTGAAAACAAAGTGGAGACATTGGCGGAACTAGATCCTGCTTCGTCAGAAGATGGGGTTTTTTCCTCTTATTTGAAACCAATTAAGCGTTGGCTTCTTTCACAGTTCCGACATCTTAACTTCTTCACAATACTACTACTAGCTTCGGTTAGTATCATTCCAAAAGAGTTGTTTTTTTTTTCTAATTGGTACGATTGCTATATTTCCGTTCATTTTCTCACTTTTGTGATGGTGTGATTGCAATTTTAGGTTCCTAACCCACTCTTCGATCTTGCCGGCATAACATGTGGACATTTTGGAATCCCATTTTGGAAGTTCTTTTTAGCAACCATGATCGGAAAAGCAATAATCAAGACCCATATTCAGGTTACCCTTTGTAATTTTGTTTCAAAATCATGACTTTTTTTTAGGTTCCTATCTTCGCCACTCATCTCATCGAGGGAGATAACCTCTAGCATCTTTTTGCTGTTTTTTTTTTCAGTCAGTTTTTATAATCTCCCTGTTCAACAACGAAATATTCGAATGGCTGGAGAATAAGCTAGTATCGATCCCTGGTTTCCCGCCTCTTCTAACAAAGCTGGTTTCCAACCTCAACATAATTCAGGAGAAGTATCTACCATCATCCGATTCAGCAACGACCATCTCGGAGGGAATGGTTAGTCGATCTCTTATCTACCAAAAATGCAATCTCTTCACTTCTAGTCGATATCCGATCCAATTCTCTCTCTTGCGTAGGCAAAGCGATGGAACTTGTCCTTCACTTTGATATGGAACAGCGTGATCTGGCTCGTGCTCATAAACTTCTTAATGAAGATAGTCGATGCTACTGCACAAAGATACCTCAAGAAACAGCAAGACTTGGAATTGACGACGATGGTCGAAGCTCCAAAATTGATGTCTGTGTCTGGTTAACAATCGTATTAGAAAGCATTAATTTCACTTTCATGATATGATTTATAGTGTGTATAAATAGGGAAAAAAATGACTAATTACATTATTTACAAACCATTCTACATCCCAAGCCTTCCCTGATCTCCTAAGATCTCGCAAATGATTGAGATTAAATCAAATCTGAATAATTCGCACTAGTTTTCATCTCCCTTGCAACCAGAGTAGATAGTGTAAATGCCTAAAACCATTTACATTCACTACCATTTTGTCTTCCAACTTAAACTACTACTTTTCTCGCACACCACAGAAAGGAAATGGAATAAAAAAAACAAGCCGAGCCAAGAATGAATTGCCTTCAAGCATCAGGATTATAAACAAGCCCCTTTTTGAAGGGCACCCCTGGCCTCCAATTGCACTCCTATTTATCTGCTTAGGCATTCAATTCTTTGTGAATGCAATTTTTCAAGCACAGGAATCCTCCTCCAACAGAGGTTTGTGTCACTGAATGGTGACGGCCCAGTTTGGCGACTGACTCATCGTGGAGCCGGCAAGCGGCTGTCGTAGGCGATCTTCGTCTTCGACTTTCTCACCCGGTTTTAGATGATAAGAAAATTGTGATCCAGACTTATCTTGGGAGATACCTTTTGAGCTGGGGGACATTTTAGATTCAGGTGTTGTTGGTTCCTGGATGCAGCTCGGTGGATTCGTGTTGCTCAAGCCATGGGAGGTCTGGGAGTTCAAAGAGAGCAGATTGCATTAATGGAGCTGGTGCATCAATTTTAGTAGCTTCGTCGTGGGTCTTCTTTGCCTTCTTTGTGTTAACAAAATGACCTCCGCAACCCCTGGCCCTCCTCATTGCATGTAAGTGGCGTGACTCGTGAAGATATGCCTGTCAATTCGAAACTCTCAGTTCGTTAAATCAAGCATTCTTCGCATCTTATACTATTTTATGACCGATAAATAGATGATCGACTTCTAAAATTTCAAGAAACAGCATGAATTAACCTACTGCTGACTCTACTAAGAGCATTATTAAAATAGTTTCTCAACTCTAAAATAGATCATCCCAAACCAAACATATTGCCGATCAGCAAACTCATTCGGCTCAGTACACCACCATATAAGCACACAGAGAAGATATTTGTCTGACATGGAATAAAACCTGAGATACTAAGTGAAGAGCCAGCCAATCATCAGCATAGATACAGATGCATCAAATTGCATCATGAATCACATTAGAGAAAAAAAAATACACGAAATGAAAAGATAGCGAATTAATATTTATAAAGTCAGATTAGATTGAGGATTCATAGCGAATTAATATTTCCCCACCACCAAAATCTATGCAAGACAACAGCACTAGTAACACTAATATTACCTACACAATCTAATTAGCTAGAAATTTTTTATGTCCATGTGCCTCGTGCCTTTGATTCGTTTGATTTATGTTCTCGGCATATAGAATATAGTCATTTCTAGTAACCTCTCATATCCATCTTTGAATGAGATATTAGACAAACAAGAAGAAAAAAAATGGTGCACAGGTAAATTAAAATTAATCAGATGTAAACAGGAAAAAATAAGCACAAAAAACCCACCACTTCATTGAAGGATATCATCAATGGCACAGATGGATGAAGTTATCTTCTTACTATATATATAGGGAAAAAACTAATTAGTCAAGCTCCTTCCTCTTACCTTTCTAGATTTACTACCATTTTTCTCGAGCTCAGCCTTTGCACGAGATTGTCGTCTCCTGAGAATTCCATGGTATTGCTTGGCATTAACATACACCGGTTCTTCCGCCATTTCAAGAGGTAAAGGCATGTGCAAGCGTGACATTCCAATAATTTGAGGATGAAGCTGTAAAATCCAACCAACCATCAATCATGAGACTAGACATATATGTCCATGATTTTAGGATAATCCCTAATAACTAAAAGAAGGATGAGAAATGAATACAATCTTCTATTTCTGAGGGAGGAAGCCACAGATTGATCAAGACACAAAATAATTATAAACCGACATCAGCTAATTGTAAATTAACAGTAAAGTTCAACTGTAAAAATCCAACACAAATCATAACATGGAACGGCATTGTTACCTAATTATCCGACAAACTTACCAGGGATTCAATTCCATAAGTTGCCATTAAGACCAGCAAAATAAGGGTCATTATATGGATAAGCAGCACATGCCTGTAAGGGCACATCAGAAGATCTATTCATCATTGTGACAAGATAATGATAATGATAATTATCTGATTAAAGGAATGATGCTTCAATTTAGAGTAAATAAGAGAAGTCAAGAGATATATAAGAAGAAAGAGGAGTAAAATAAGAAAGGAAAGCACACGATCGATTGTTCAAGTTCAAGCTGGGGTGCAATAATCTCAGGCATAACAGGAGCCATAGCTGAGGAAGTAAGCTGCAGATTCTGGTTTTTATCTCCAAGATTCCCATCTAACAATAAAAAGGCCTTGTAAGATGTAAAAGACTAATTTGTTTAATTTCTAGTATATCCATCAGTTGATTATGAATACTAAGTCAATGATCGAAGAAGGGCTATGGGTGTTCTGTAGGGTTTAGCAGTATCAATAAAAAAAACTATACGTCTAGGCAGAACATGAATTAAGTTCAACAGTGAACCATTAAGTCGTATTCAGTAGTCAACAATTTCACCACTGTAATATCTCCCAAACCATATATAAAGCTATCCTTTCAGGCATAAGTATTCCTGATGTTGCAATTCTAAATATGTTGAAAATTAAATTACAGGCATCGCATCTACAAGAAAATTTTTGCAATATAAAATGAAGAACACCACAAAAGGCAAAGAAAACATGAAACACAATGCATAACATTCAACACAAAACAATTCGAAATCCAAACAATCCTTGATGAATGTTCAAGTTCAGTTAATCCAAAATGTTAGTTCAAGTTCATATACAAGCTGCGAAGTACTTAGAGAAAAGATAAGATAGATGGTGAGTAGAGCGCAATAATTTAACCTGCTCTTGTGCCAATATTCTGCTGGTCTTTAATTGCATCACCTGTGACATGGACTCCATGGATGTTATGCACAACAGCTACTTTATCTCCGACCAAAGCTGCCTTATAAGTAGGTACTGCAGCGAAAAGGGGAGTACATCACCATGCTTGTGTACTGACTATGGTAGGTAAAGCAGTTTGATCCCTCTGATCTATTGAGTTTGTACCATTTGGACATGATTCCGATCCAGTGTATGTGACCTTTCAAATCAAATACTCTTTGTGTAAATATTACGAAGAGAGCAAAGTTAATTAGCTTGACAAGGAAGAATCACTCATCCAACGAAAATTAATAAAAAGAAGAAAAAAATTACTTTAAAACAGATACCAAAGAACACATTGTTTTTGACAAAAAAGCGAGATAAATACAACTGCAAGAGACTCCAAAGATCCCACATTAGGAAACATTACTCCACAGAAATCCATTCTAACGAGATCATCCAAAACCCCAAGTTTATAGCTATTTCCGATAAGTATCGGTTAGAACAGCGTGTTGAGAACTTCATCACGATGCAAGAAAATCACATCATAACTCAAGCTACAAACACAATCAAGGGGCAAAATCAAAAAAGAAAATTCCCGTCTTTACAACCAACCCCACCCATCTCTGAACAACAAACATCTAATTCGATCAGGAATCAACAGAGACATGAAGGATAGTAGCATCTAACTTCAGTGATCACAAAACCCCCAAATTTCACAAAGAGTAGTGATCCGAGTGAGAAGCAAAGGGTATCTGGAAGATGCCCAGTAAAGCAGTGCCCAAGGCCACCTCGGGCATACATACTCGAGATCAACTCAGGCATAAGGACCCGAGATCAACTCAGGCATAAGGACCCGAGATCAACTCGGGAACAAGGACCCGAGATCACCTCAGGTATACTCGGCCTAGGGAGCAGGCACATATACCTTTGCTCCCCTCTCCTCTCCCTCTTTCTCTGCAGCTTCTTCTTCTTCCTCCTCGGCGGGTAATAACAAGCGTCTCCATTTGACAGGAGAATACTCCCGCTCTGAGGCAGAGACAACCAATACAAGTTGACTAGGAGGCGACACTGTTGGGATGTATACTGAAAGCCTAGCCTTTGTAGACATCTTTATTTAGAAATAAGAATCATTTGATCATCACTT
>JBAMIB010345111.1:0-11077 GCA_037177415.1 Kaempferia rotunda | reverse complement strand
GATCGACCATTCATTCATGACCGCTCAAATAGAAGTGCAGGCCGATATAGAGGTTCAGAGCGATTGGAGGGCCCCTATAATTGCCTTTCTGAAACATGGGCAATTACCAGCCGATCGGGGAGCAATTAGTACCCTAAAGAAAAGGGCTGCTCGGTTAACCCTGATTGGCGATCACTTATATAAATGAGCTTTTTCTTGCCCACTGCTCAAATGCATTGGCCCTAAGGACATTGAGTATATTCTACAAGAGGTGCACATGTGAAAGCCATGCTGGAGGTAGATCACTAGCTCGCCGAGTAATTCTGAGCAGATATTATTGGCCGACCTTGTAGGAAGACTCGGCTAACATGGTGTCAACTTGTATATCTTGCCAAAAACACCAAAACATCCTCCATCAGCTGACCGAGTACTTGAGAACCTCTTTAGTTTCCTGTCCATTCGACCAATGAGGATTGGATATTGTAGGACCATTCCCCATTGTGACTGGTCAGTGAAGATTTCTGCTAGTCGGAGTGGATTACTTCTCTAAATGGGTGGAAGCCGAGCCACTGGCCAAAATTACTGAGCAGATGGTTATCAAATTCTTATGGTAGAACATAGTATGTCGGTTCGGCATACCATGTCGGCTCATCTCCAATAATGGAAGACAATTCCAAGGTCGTCAGATCAGGGAATAGTGTGCCAACTATGGTGATCAATAGACATTCATATTAGTGGTGTATCCTAAAAGTAATTGGCAAGTCAAAGTCGCCAACAGGGAAATCATTCTGGCCTCAAGACGAAGCTATATCACATGGGAGGTAGCTGGGTGGACGGGTTACCCAGTGTGCTATGGGCTTACCATACTACTCCTAAAGAGGCCACGGGAATCACACACTTCCACTTAGTTTATGGAGGAGAAGCAGTGATTCTAGTGGAAGTCGGAGTTTAATCCAATCAAAGATGGCTATATGATGAAGAAAATGCCGAACGACATCTCATGAAGCTGGACTTGATAGAAAAAATATGTGATAAAGCATCAGTCTGGCTTACAGTGAATCGCCAATGAATGAGATAGCAGTACAATAGAAAGGTAACCCCTTGATTTTTTTCAAAGGGGGACCTCATTTGGAAGCGTGTCAAGTCGGTCAGCGATGTTTCTAAACTAGAGCCCCAATGGGCTAGACCGTACATGGTTATCAAGAAGCTGATAGGACCTATTCGCCCAGCTAGAGAAGTCGTCTCTTCCTACAAGGTTAGTGTACACAGCGGAAAACAAAAACACAAACTAACAAAGACGAGACGACAAAACCGATTTACGTGGTTCGGAGATGAAACTCTTACTCCACGACTGTCCGTAAAGTGGACGATCCCGATCCGTCGGTGGATGACTCCCCGAAACCTCTGACTAGCTCGTGTAGCTCCTTGTAGGTGGAGAAACCTCACCGCAACACTTTCGAGATCTCTCAGCCTGACACCAGTCGCATGCTCTTAGCACTAGTCGCCTACTCCTAGCAAGACTTCTCTATGCATGAGCTTGATATGAGATAATATTAGGCTCACGTTAGACCTGATATGATCCCATATCAGGCCTAACATAAAAGTTTTTTTGATTCTTCCTTAATACAATGAACCACCTCCGAGAATCCAAAATAAACAATGGATAGTATATTTTAACTCCTCGCAAACTCAGAAATTTATAGGAACTGAAATGATTGTAATTGGAGCTCTCTATGTCCACAAGTGAGTTTTGACCGAAACCTACTGATGGACCTAGAGATGTCCGATTGAGTTCATTTCAATTTATGTGGATTCTTAAGGTTGCAAAGAGTTTAAATATGCTATGTATTATTTATTTTGACTTCTCGGGAGCTATAAAAATGTAATAAAGATGAATCAGTAAAAATTCTTATGCATAGGCTTGATATGAGATCATATCAAACCCACGTTGGGTTTGATATAAAACCATATCAGGCCCACGTTGGGCTTAATATAAAATCATATCAGGCCCAACGGTTTGATATGACTCCATGTAAAGAAAGAGAGAGAGAAAAAAAAGAAATAGAAAATAATTTACATGCAAAGAGAGAGGAAAGAGAAATTAAAAGAAAAGAGAGAGACAAAAAGTCAAAATTGACAGAATGAGTAGAATAGGAAGATAACGTATTTGAGTATGTCTTTTGATAAATATAAAAATAATATATGTTTTAGTTAATTCATAAATTTATGTTAAAAATCTATTTTAATAGGATCGTTCTATCAATCCGATCTTGTGACCCCGTAGGATCACGATCCTATATGGTAGTTAAGAAGATTTACGTTAGAATTAGGGCGGGGTTTAATTTATTAATTTATAATAATTAAATTTTAAATGGGACAGATTTAAAATAATAAATTTCGGAGGAATAAAGAAAAAATTTAGGGTTTAAAGTTAAATCGTTTTGAGGCTCTCGGCATTTTTCCCTCTCGCAAATTTTTCTCCCTTCGGCGTTCGGCGTGCGGCTTGCGGCGTGCGGCGTGCGCCGTGTTTCTTACCGATCCGACACGCTTGTACTTCTCGTTCCCTCTTCTTTTTTCCTTCATTTTCCTTCTCCCCTCTTCTTCTTCCTCTTACAGTGGCAGCATCCTCTTCATCTGTTGCTGGCGACATCACAACCTTCTTCCTCTCCCCCACCCAACAGCAGCAACCCAAACGGCTGCGGCTTCTCCACTCCGTGCGCCGCCGGTAACATCTTCTCTCCTCCATCCTTCTCTTGCTGCACCAGCAACGCTGCTGCGCCTCCTCCACGCACACGTCCCGGTGATAGCTGCCGGCAGCCACTCCCTTCCCTTTCTCTTTTCCCTCTTCTCTGTTTCCTGCGCCCTACCCGGCCACCGGCCGCCGTCGAGGACAACCGGCCTTCCTCCACTTTCGCCTTCCCCTTTTCCTTCTCTTTCTCCTCCCTTCCTGCTGCTCTGACATCTACGGCCATCAGTCGGCTGTTTTTCTGGCCGAGCCAAGAGCGATCCTCCTCTTTTTTCAAGCCTAATGTATCCTCGTTCAACGAGATTGTTGTTCATATAATGACCAATTGAAGGTAAGGTGGATAAATAATTATTTGTTGATATTTGTTTTGGTTTGATGGGCTAGAGTGTTTGAAAGAAACTTGCAAGATATACATTTTATTTTATTAGATTTCTAATTAGGTTGGGTTACCTAGTTTAGGATGGAAAAAATGATAATGAATAAATAAATAAATTTGTAATTCGATAGGCATAAATGTGTATAAAAAGTTGGATTATATGAAGGTAACGAGATTAAGATTTGGTCTGTTAGTTTTGCATTTCAATCAAATTCTTAATTTTTTGTATTACTATCATTATTGGATATTTATCTTGTCTTCTAAGTAAATTTTCATATTGTATTTGTAGATACGAGTTCGGGTGGAGCACACTGATTTGCTGACACTTGGAGTTTTTACTGTAATTAGAGGTGGGTAAATTCATTCTTTGACTTATATATATATATATATATATATATATCCTTGTGCATGAATAAATAGAAAAAAAATTTATATATGTCTGTTTAAATATTTTCAAAAAAAATGAGATTAAAATAATATTTTAAAAATAGTTAAATGGGTTTTAAAATAATTAAACTATTGGGGGATACATAGTTAATATTCCTTTATGTTCGCATGTAGGATTCATATCGGAATTACAACAGGGAGGGGTTTAACAATTAAATGGATGCTCTGAATTATTCTTCAGTTGATACTTGCCATTACATCTGCTTCATCTTATACGTTAGTTAATGATGTAGATGTAGATACTTATACTTTCATGTTGTATAATGCTTATCTGTCAACCCTATAATTATATATATAATTGAATAATATGTACTAAAAAGTTGATTTAGATTAGGTCTTCTAACTGATAAGATGTGAATTCAGAATAGAATAATTATGGTTAAAAGAATTAAAGTAAAATAATAAAGAGTAAAAATTATTTGCTAAACGCTATAGTAGAGTACCTGTCTACCCATGGGAGGATTTGATAGAGAGGGGTCGCTGCTAGTTAGTATTTCTTTATGTGAGGCCGTGATAATGTTGTTTACCACTAGTGAGAGCTTTTAATTCACACGTCAGATAATGTTATTACACTATGAGGAATTGACTCTAGTGATTCACTTCTTAGTGAATTTGCTGTAGTTGATTGCCAAACTTATCATTGGTGACATTTATACATAGTGATTAAATAATGATAATTGAAAATTATTATAATCAATGATAAAAGATGATAAGTCAGAGTAATTGAAAATTATTATAATAATATAATCAATAATAAAGGATGATAAGTTAGAGTAATAGTAATAAGTATTGATAAACTATCAAAATGGGAAAAAAGTAACTAATTATATGTGTATTTATATAATTGTGTATATTTATAGACTAAAGAACTCAAAGAATAATTTAAAGATGGATACAAAGTTTGGACTTGATCTCTTAAATAAGATTCATATACATCTTAAATTTTACTCGCTTAGCAAATTTGTGTTTACCATCTACTCTCCTTGACCTCTAAGTTTGCAAGCAAAGACTACCTTCTTATATTCTAGTTGGTTTCAGTTATTTCATAGAATTGCTTAGAGATCTTGACTAGTTAATTCCTAGTTTGATTTTTGTTTATATTTTTGTTTTGTTTATCTAATGTTTTGTCTTTAAGTTTTTGTTGTACTTGTAGAAAAAATATTTATATAAATATATAAAGTTCGTTGAATTTCTTAATTATTTTAAATTAGTACATGATTAGTTGACTCTTGGTTCTCTTTTACTATTGGTGACATACCTCTTGGTAGTTGGGAATTGTACCCTTAAGACGTGGCACACTTGTCACCACCTCCATGGTTGCCGCCGATAGTTGTTGTGTTGCCCGTTTCCTTAAGTGACTGCTGTACCTGCTAGCACAAACAATGGCCATCAATTTGCCACCCGTTGCACTCGTACATTTCTTCCTTGTCTTTACATTAACTTCATCCTCTCTTCCTTCCCTCCTTTGGTCTCTCATCTCAACTTCTCTCTCATGTTCCATGGCTCTTGTGCTGGTGTCGTAGCCTGACACAACTCAATACCCTTGGTTTAGTGTTCCAAAACAACATAGTTCCATTTTTGTCAAATGTTAATGAAAGAGGCAGACAAAACAAAAGAAGAGGCATACCTTGAAGAAGTATCACTGTAGAGAAACCCTAGTTGCACCTTATTTTGTTGTTTGCGGAGTAGTGTCAAGAGCATGGCAAAGGCTTTGTCGCTTGCAAAGGAGTGCTAGGAATGCGTAGCTACGCTTGCGGATTGCCCTGTCAATGCCTCATGCCTCCTTGAATGTAGGGAGGAGCAAAAATTGTTCGTCTAACTGGCATTGGTAATGCTTTTGCAAACCTTCATTTTAGGAATTTACATCTTTTATCATATATTTTTTTAATCTTTGTAATTGGGGTTCTTTTATTCTCTATTTGTTTTATTATTTTATTTATCACTAGTAATGTAACAGCGATGCAAGACTTATTAATAACGAAAGATTTTCTTTTATTGACTTGGTTGGAATAATATATAGTTTTAAAATCTTTGCATTTAGATCTTTTTTATGTAGATTTGATTTAGTGGATACTGAGCAAAATTGTCATTGGGCCATCCTGTGTACCATGCCAAGCCTATAGCCAAGCTGACCTTCTTGGGGACATGGCATGAGTGACTACTCATATAAACAAAGGCACATATTTATACCATATAAATAGGGTTGATGGTTAATGTCTAGGATATAGTTGCAACTGTATAATGAGATATGTTTGAGATTATTTAATCAATTCCCTATTTAAAATATTTCAATTGTAGTTCTCTAAACTTTCAAGCTCTCAGTTTGCTCTCATAGACTGTTCAACAAGCTTCCAAGATTTAAAGAAGAAATGGAGATGGTTATGAGGAAGGTTCAACAAAAGTACAAAAAATTGAGGGAGGAAATGGGGAGATGGGATGAGTTGCAGTCAGGGTTGCTTTCTCACTTCCACAGTGCATCATCTATCATTGACAGACTGCGGGTATCATTCTTTTCTGTTCTTCATATTGTCGAGAATTTTATTGTTTCGTATGCCTTATTACTTTTCCTCTCTAAACTCTCAATTCATTCCACCAGTTGTTTAATATTTTTATAGAATACTAGTTTCTTAAGCTTAGTTGATGGACAAATTGACTAAATGTGCTGATGAAGTATAACTGAAAAAGCTTTGTCTAGGTACTTTCATCACATCCAACGGTTAGTAAGCCTTCATGTGATCCATGAAACACAATTATTATTTTTTACACTTTTCCACAGAATTGGTTATTCTGTATGAAATATATTCCTATTCTCACCTTGTATACAAATTTAGGTATATATTTTGCATATGTGTTCTCCAGATTAATCTCCTGGCAGTAAGAGATCTTGGTCCTAATTTTAATATTTAATCAGCTATCATGGCTTTTTTATCTAGTTGCTTTCAGACATGAACAATTATGGTGCTCTGAGGGGCATTCCAGGCATTAAAGAAGCACTTTTGGGGAAGCAGATGGACACACTGCAAATGGTATTTCGTTCTATGAGAGAGAAGATGTAAGTTGCTTCTAGTAATATTAAATTGGTATTCTTGTTGTTCACACCATTCTGTAGTTTGATTTAAATAACAATCTGCTATTACTTTGACAAACTAACAAGATGGATTTGGCTGGTCAGGTAGTATTCCAGACCCTTATGCTCAATGCCAATTTAAAAATAAAATTGTATATTCTGTTTTGTACAGTACTAGCCCTTGTGCTCATTGTTGAATACTGTATCCTCAAAAAGTGTAGATCCACAGATATAGATATGGTTGCCCTTTGCCCTTTGCCCTTTGCCCTTTGCCCTTTGCCCTTTTACTATTATTTAATTGTATTTTGCAACTTTAAGTGACTAAATAGACATGATCTAGTTGTATTCAGGATACTCAATGTTGTTTACCTATTTTGTATAATTTTCTGTATTCTAGATAATTTCTTTCTTGAAAAAAAATTATAATGCTCCTTAAAATAAGTGTGTTCATTGTACTTGTTTTGGCAAAGTCCATGTTTGTTTGCCTCCTGCAACTGGTTTTGATTTCCAAAAAAAAAACACCAATGAAACAACACACTTTATTATGCATTCTCCTGTTGGCACTAATACATAAAATTAGGGAGGCATTTTTTAAGAATTAATTAACCAATTTATTGTTTGTTGGTACCACAAAATCTCTTCTTGTTTATTTCCTTTTGCTCCTAAATTGTGTTGTATAAGCAGGGAAGAATTTCATGCAGTTGTCTTGTCTCTTGAGAAAATTGCACGAGATGCAAACCAGTTGGTGAAAGGAGGTTCGGCACTAACTCCTCAGCAAATGAAACTTCAAATTGGATTGTGGCCAAGTCTTGATTATTGCTTGGAAGGGCTTAGGACAATTTATGAGATGCATCAATCTGAGTAAGAAATTCCTTTCACAGCTAATATTTCTTGGTTGTTTGAATAACAAGAGATGGATTGCATAAAATTACAAAGTTTTAAAATGTTTTTAAAGCCAAACATATCAAGTTTATTATGGTTAACATGGTTTGGTTGTATGTATTAAGCTCAAAAGAAATAAAAACTTTCAATATTTGTTCTCATTTTTCAAATTGACTATATTTTGAACCCGTAAGGGCATCTGAATTACAACAAATTACTTTCTTGTGAAAATGGGAAACTACGATCATATTTTATTTTCTCTTTTTCCTTGGTGAAGGTGTGATGTTTGCTGATATTGGATTTTGTATTTTCCAGATATACTCTTAAATTATCGCTTGTGACCTCCTTGACTTTGAAGTCCACGTAAGTTTAACTGCCTTCTCTTTTATCTATGATCATTCTTATCAAGTGATTTTTATGATGCAAATATTACTAAGCCTGCTGGTTATAATTAAAAAAAGATGAATGTTCATCTAAAAATCATAGATGCTTGTCATCATTTGTTGTTGAATTCAAGCTAATAAGTTATGGTTTGAAAGGGTATTAGTGAGGAAAAGCCTTTTTGATTTTGAAGTTTTGGGTTGAGTGCAAGGTTGTTAGGATTGAGATCCTAGAGTTGTTAAAACTGAGATCGGACTGCAATAACATTTTGAAAAAATAAATTGCAATTATGACAGAAGTACTAACTATAATATCAATTATGAAGATTTAAAATTTGTGGCATTATAAGATGATAGAACATAATTAGGAGTATTTACACTTCAGCTGTGTGATTCATGCAACATAACAGAATTGCATTCTTGCGTAGCAGTTAGTAACTGTTATATTAACTATTTAGAAAGTAAAAAAGAGTTCTTATAGAATTCAAAGCTTCTTGGAAGTTATAGTATGTAAAAGATTGATATCCATTGAGGGTATCTCATCCGTTGCAATGTCTATGTAATGTAAATATATTTCATTTGTCAAATTTAATAGGATCAAGATTCTATCTAGGGATAGTGAGGGAAAGTGAGCCAAAATTTGATGGATTTGGATAGATTATGCCAATTTGGGTCGTAGGAGCATAAGATTTGATGTGGCATTGCAATTTTTGACAATGAGAGTATATTTGTCAGATTAAATACTTATTATTTTGGAAATCCATTATGATTCAAATTGCTTTCAGTTATTTGATGCCAATTTTTGATCCAAATTAATTATTTTTTGTTCCTAACAAATGGTCTGTTACCGGCTTCATTTGCTGCACAATCTACTTTGTCACATCTGGTTCCTTATCGTGCAATAGTATATTGATTCTCAAACAGTGATATCAATATTCTTCACTAAGTAATTTTTCTGTTAGTTCATTCAGTTCTGCTGAGATTGCTGCAATGAACCAGCTTTTGGTAGATCAACCCAACATCCCCAAAGATCAAGGTACGGGTTAAATTGGTGCCTCCAAATGTGCTTTTAGTCAGGAGAATCACCATGTCCTCGTGATGTTGGTTCTTATTGTAATTTCTTTCAATTTGCACAGTGCAAGCAATATTTGACAGGATATTTGCGGAGGAGATCTGATGATTCTTTGGTTGGTCTTTGTATTTTGCAACAGCTCACAACTTTAAATATTAGTTCTTCAAGGTTTTCAGAGCTTCACTTTTCTGGATGAGTTGTTTTATACTGGTGTTGGTCCACCACTAAAGACATCCTTCCAGTTATTCCATTAAAGAAAGTTGCATTTGCCTTCAGCTATACCTGCTGGCAGCTGATGAAGCCCTACAAAATGTTTCTTTGCCACGTGGAATTTACTTGATTTTTCTTGGAATTATATCAATTTTGTGATCGGATGGCATTTGTGATTGAATTGTGCCATAGGCAAGCTTGCAAATATTATTTAGTGTTGATAGTAGTTTTTAACTGGAACAGCATAGTTGTATGTCATAATACTTAAGTTAATTCTATAACTTTTTAAGGTTGATAATAAGTAATGTTTTAGAGTTAATTTAAGGAAATGCTTGAAGACGTCTGGCTTTAGAATTATTATTATTTTTCCATTCATTTATCAATCTTAGCTAACCATTTGGTGTTGGATACTTGGATTTAGTTGTACACAGTTTTACAAATAGATATAGATACATCTTCATGTCTTAGCACCTCGCATTTTCTCTTATCCTCTTAGCTTTTGTGTTTCATCTTCTTACTTCATGCTAACAAAATGTTACCAATGCATCCAGGGGTTGGTGTCATTTAAAATCGATGACCTATGGCACTTCTAGTCGGATATAGTTGTACATGATTTCCTCGAAACATGGTTTGACTCCGGCTCTGAGTGAAGGAGATTGTGTGTTCCTCTTTATGATCTCAACTTCCTTGTAGACTGATGTCGAAGAACTTGTGAAAATCAGTCAGATAATAGGAGTGGAAAGGATAGAGTTAGTGAGATTTGAAATATTTAGATAATGAAAGTAGTGGAAGGGATGGAGTTATTGGTATAATGGAAGGTGGAAGTAGTGGAGTTAGTGGGAGAGGAAATCTTTACCCCCACTACTATAAATAACTTCACACATATCACAGGGAGGGTTGGATTGTAAGAGAAGACAGAATTCCAAGAGCTTCGTTTTGGCTAAGGAAGAAGAGGTTACTGCTGTATCATCTTCTAAGGAACGAATAAGCGGGTTTATTATATAAATTTTGGATTTTTCAAAAGTAATAGTTTCTTTTTTTAATTTATTTTTTTACTGTTTGAAAATTAATTTGTTTCACTTTTGAACATTTTTAATTACTAATTACTGATATTTGTAAAATTTCGGGCACTAGATTGATCATGAATTAAATGGTAGGAATATGTATTCTAAACACGTCTGACTTTTAAAATATTTCGAACCTCTGACCTCTCCTTTAGGAGGGATAATTTTAGAGGTTGATATCAGTTAAGTCATAAGGGATCTCATTTAATTTAAGTGCACATGTGAAAATCTACGTCTAAACTTTATTTTGTTATTTTTACTACTACTTTTTGAGAATTTCAGTATTTGTGTTTTATCCCCCGCTTACTGAGTGAATCCCAAATCACTCACCTCTTACGAATAATTTCAATTAGAGATGAAAGTGTATCAAGAATGAGATCAAGGATAGAGAGTAAGTCGAGTTTTGTGGATGGTGAACTGACTCTAATTACGGATAGGAGGGAATATAACACTGACTTTAAGTGACAATTATTATACTACTGAGGCTGGTTGTTTTCGAACTTTGAGTTTAAAAGTAAAGCCAATGTTAGTCCCCGACCAGTCTTAGGTCATGGGGCATGATATTTTAGTGGTATCAAAGCTATGTTATTTTACTAATCGGGTTGGGTAGAACTTCCGTTGAGAAGAAAACAAATCTCGACTTAAAACAACCCAACTTGATCTCGTAATTCGACCGAGTTGGATCAGCCAGTTGAAACACATTATGGTAGAATTTCAGGTTTTATTTTTTACGTGTATAATTTTGGATTCCCATTTCTGTTCTTATACATGCATGTTAAGTAGATTTTTATCCATTATGTTTTGTTTATTTTTTTATTTATCTATTTTGTTTCTTTCTTTACTTCTCTTCTAAC
>JBAMIB010345003.1:0-11077 GCA_037177415.1 Kaempferia rotunda | reverse complement strand
CCATCTCCAACCACAAACTCTATTTTGGTGCAATTTTTACACTAATTTGGTGTCATTCCAACACCAAATAATTTTTTAACTCCAACCAATACACATTATTTGTTACACTAAAAGGAATATTCTTTAAAACATCTTATAATTTATTATTCAACGTACGTATTAATTTGTTAATTTTTTTTATAATAATAATAATTATTAAAATTAATAATTTTATACTACATAATAAATAATTTTTATGATATTATATTTTTAGTTACAAGAATATAAAAATTTATATTTTCCTTCTTAATTTGGTGGAAATTATCAATAGTATAATAACTAATTTTATGCATTTTGAAATTTTAAATGTTTAATTGTGTATTTGTTATAAAATTATCAATACATAAATTTTAAAAAATATATAATATTAAGTAATATAATAAATATTTAAAATATTACTGTTAATGTTAATAATTAATATAATTTTATAATAAATAAAATTTACATAATAAATAAAATTAAATAATATTAATTTATAATATTTAAGAATATTTTAATTATAAATTTAATATTATAATATATTTAAAAAAAATATATTAAAAAAAAGGGGAAAATACACTTGCACTACAATGGTGCAAGTGAATAGTGTAGCACCATCTTGGTACTGCACTATTCACTTGCACCATTTTGATTTTTTTGGTGCAAAAAAAGGGGATTGGATTGGAGATGATTTAGTGTCCCATTTAAACCAAAATGTTGTAAATGGAAACCGGTTGGAGATGACGTTATAATCTATTAGCACTTTTCAAATTTATTTTAATAGCTGATGAAAAAATTGCGTAAGTTAAATCGGTATTAGTTGGGTTCGATAGATAATTCCAATTGGCCTAACAAGTTGAGCAAGAATTTATTGGTTTGAGCAGGCCAAGCAAGTGTTTTGGTCTAATTGATTTGGGTAAGTATATTAGACAAGTTGATTAAATTTTACATTATAAATAAGCTGAGACAATAATAGAAACAAAACTTTACACTAAAACTAAGTAACAATGAACCTAAACCACTTGATACATAAGTTACAATAAAGTTTCAATGTTTTAACGAATTTATCATGTTTAACAAAAATGCAGTTTGATTTTATAATAAATCTAACACAACATCAAAGTTTAAATTAATATTTTTTTAAGGACATTAATGTTACTTATTAAGTAGACAATATACTAAAGTTTCTATAAAATAAAAAATATATGAATTAGTCAATATATATATAAATATATACGAGGAATCAAAATTTCTCTTGTTTTTAAGGGGAAGCAATAGGTGTTTTAGTACGTAAACGGCAAAGTGGTGGCGGAAGTTACCGAAGCAAGAAGCATCTTCTATATCCATATTTAAGACCCAAAGCCTCCGCCTGTGCCTCCGCATCCGCCATGGACGGTCTCCTTCCGCCGCCTCCGCCACCGTTTGTTATCGTCGATCCCCTGCCGCTGGCGGTTGATCCGAATAACTTCCCAACGCGCGCCGCCGCCGCCTCCTCCTCTTCGATATCTTTGGGCTCGACGCTTCTCATCATCACAGCCGTCCTCGGCTTCAGTTTCGTCGTTTGCCTCTTCATCCGCCTCGGCCTTCAACGCTCCTCCGCTCTGGTCGCCCCCGTTCCTGTCCTCTCTCGCACCGATCCATCCGATTCCGCCCCCGAGGAGCTAACCAACAAGAACAACAACAACTCGGCGCCGATCGTCTCCCACCTCCCTCTCTTGGAGCTCAGCTCCTCCCTCGCCGCGCACTCCAAATCCTCTCCTGACTGTGCTGTCTGTCTCCACTCCTTCCTCCCTGACGAGCATATCCGCCGCCTTCCCGCCTGCGGCCACGCCTTCCACGCGGAATGCGTCGACACGTGGATCCGGAACTCCCCGTCCTGCCCTCTCTGCCGCGCCCCCGTCTTATTTCCGCCGCTTCCGCCACCACCTTCGGAAGCTGCGCGTCACGTCAAAATGACGACCAGCGGAAGCCAAGGGGGAAGCTCAGTGCGAGGCGAATCGAGGAACCTATCTCTCCCCCCTCTTCTGGCTTCGCCACCCCGCCGCCGCTCCTACTCGACCGGATCGTCTGTCGCTAACCTGATGTAAGAGGATTTAGATGCGGAAATGTTGCGAATCTGGGAGCAATCGGACTACGAAGCTTCGACCTCCGCCTACAGGGGGCCATCTCTGCAGAGAAATGAGATATGGGCGGCCATGGGCAGAGGAGGGAGGAGGGCGAGTCTGAATCTGATGGATCCCATGGACCTCTCGTCCCGGTCCCCATCCTTCCGGTCTACAGCGTCGTCATTCCGGCACTCCATCCCTTCCACCGACCAAGAGGAAGACTCCGGCGGCGAAGGCGAGCAAGATTTCTCCTGGCATTGGGAGGCGGAGAAGGACCTCCTCTCGGCCGTGTACCAGTGGATCATAGGGGAATAATGGCCAATTCCATACCATCTTCGCTAAGAAGATTCCTTAGTCGGTTTCTCCCCTTTGCCCGTAAAGAAGATGTCCTCTTTTCCCAATAAAATTACGACGATGCCCAGCCCGATCTATCTTTCTCGGTGATCAAATTGGACGGCTGCGATCTGAGCAACTGATCGCCTTTACGGCTACATTCTGATCTACATTATCAAGGCACCTTTGTTTTTCTTCCTAGTATCGTTTCTACTTTAATCTATTCCAACTAATTCACTCAGCTCACTAGATCTGTTTCCAACCATACAATTCATCCGTTGGAACACTAAAGATACTACCAATGTTGTTTCATATAGCACCTACTTGTAACCTAAGTTGTTCTTCTAAGATGAGTAGATGACTAGTATCAATATCAACAAATTTAGTGACCAAAAAATGTTAAATTTCCTGCAAGAATCTGTATATAAAGCAAATGAACGTGCTAACTTGTTTTTTTTTTTTTTTGTTTTGTTTTTCAATTTTCAGTTCAACTTGTAAGTTACTGAATCTATGACAAATAAAAGAAAAGAGCATGATTATATTAAGAAATCATGAGAAAAACTCAGTATTGTATCTCTCTCATAAAACCAGTTCACTGAGCTAAATTGATTATGTCAAGTAGCATCTTACCCGAGAATAAACCATCTTGGAGAAAGCTCACATCGAATTGGCAGTAAAACTTAATAAAGCATCATGAGTTCGGGATAGGCTATGCTAAAAAAAAATGTCTTGAGGAACTTTGACAATAAAATCTACTTTTGGATGAACTGCTTCAAATTGTTCAACCACAGCAGGTACTCACGGCCGTCTTTATTGATCATGTATTCATGCAGAAAGTTGGTTGTCAAGGGAGAAATTCCTCTTATCTCTAGATACTTGTGGAAAGCTTTCTGCAGATTCTCATCCAGATCACTGCACGATAAAACAATGTTTATTAGTCGTTATGACTTAACACAACCATCCAAAATTACAGAATGAGGGTAAGAGATACACACTTGAAATCAGGTCCTTCGTATGCAAGCATCTCATCATCAGATTCTTTGTTTTCTCTTACAGACATGCTATCAATGGTAACTTCGTCAGGATAGGCAGAACACGAGAACTCCAAACTTGGCCCCTTTCCTTTTGATACGATTACGGTGAGAGGGATGCTAGATTGACTAGGCCTCTCCTCTTGATCATCACCTTCTTCATCATTGTCATGTTGATTATCTGGTTCCTCGCCGGTCACAAGGCTAGGCATGGAAACTATGACCTCGATACTCTCTCCGTGATAGTTTCTTTTCAGAGTAACAGTGTTCATTCCCTTGTCATCTTGGATCTCGAAAGGAAAGCCAACAGGTTTGTCCTCCACCTGTTAAACAGATACACATACCAAGAACAAGATGAATTAATTGCGTAGGAAAGTCTCTTTAAAAAAAAAATTGAATAAAATAGTAGTAATAAGACTGGATTATGTTTCTAAACAATACAATTTTCTGAATTGGCTCACCCGATCATGATCTTCAGACTCCTTCGCGCACTTTATCTCCGAGTCAATAACACGGAGGAGGTTCACATCGGAGGTTGGCTTCACTGCATGAGAAGAGAAAAATGCAGCACAAGGATGAGGCAAAGCAATTCTCTCTGAGATGGCATTCCTCAGAGACAGTGGACGAACAACAGTTGAGAGGCGAGTGTGCGGACTGCTAGAAAGAGAGCGGACAGTGAAATGAGCAGCAGCAGAAGTGGCACGGCGGAAGGCTGCAGAGAAGGCCATTGTCGCAGCGGCTGAAAGAACCAGAGCATAGAATGAATCAACTATAAGCCTTATAGCCCAGTCAATCTGATCAATCTAATTGTAACGAAAATTTCCTACCGTGAGAAAATTCTATGGCCAAAAGTCTTAAATAGCAATATTAGAATTCTACCACAATCTAAAAATCTAATAATAGAATAATTATAATTAAGTAAAAAATAAACTTCAAAAGTTTTTTAAAGGTTCATTCTCGTTTGTACACAAAAATTTTCCCTCATAAGCTTATGAAGACAATTATGAACATATTATTAATTTTTCCTTTCCAATTTATTTTTAAAAAAAATAAAGAAAAAGAAAGAAACAAAATGAAAATCTACATAAAAATCAATAGTTAAATATCGAGAACTAGTAGGCTGCAAAGATAAGATTAATGATTTATCAAAAGTAATATTTAATATAAAAAACAGTTAAGACACCAAATATCTGCTAAAATCCTAATTTACTCAATAAAATCAAATAGAAAACTTCACTTTGTTCATATTGTAATGAACTAAAACAACTAGCTTGGAACAATATACAAGCGAATAGCAGATATGCCCCTTTCTAACTTGCAGCGGAAAACAAGTAAGCAACTATCTCACGAAGATCATTTTTATTTGTTGACAACTCCATAGCAAACGAATCATCAAAATAAGATGACGATAGTTGTCTTTTATTAAAATTAAAATAAACATGAAGACATATTTACTAGAAAGTCTATAATCTCGTGAAGATATTACCAGATATTGCACTACAAAGAATCGATGAACCTACGAAGAAGACATCAAATGATAATGCAAAATAATCAATCGAAAAGTCTTGTTTCCATTAGTGAAATCACACAAGAATGCCCGAAAATGATCAAAATACGAAGGCAAAAAACCGTTTGATTGCGTACAAATCGGAGTTATTCAATTGGAAACAGGAGATATCTTACGAGAACAATGATCGTACAAACAGATGAGGAAGGGAGATACCAGAAAGGAACTTTCTTCTCAGTGGAGAGTAGCGAGGTCGCGAATGGGGATGTTGAGGGCGGCAGCAGTCCTCTAAAATACCTAGCGCGAGACCATGTTCCGGATGGTAGCTGCGCGCCGCAGCTGGAAGACCTGGACCCAATTAATTATTCAGGTATGCCCTAACTCGGGAATCATCCTTTTTTTTTTCCAAATAAATTATATAGTAAATCGTGTTTTTTTTATTGCAGATAAGAAACTAATTCTTTTACACAAACAAATCTTCTCACACCGATTTTTTTTTATTAATTTATATATTAACTCAAATTCATTCAATTTCTAAATGTACTAGATTACACTGTACTAAAATGTCCTTAACTATTGTATTTTCTATCTAAGTAGCGTACCAAAACCCATATATGCATAAGACAATTGTACCCTTCAATTTTTTTAATTATTTTTAAATAATAAACTAAAGAGGAAAAAAATATTTAATCGTGCATCATTCGGTAAAAATCTTCATAAATTTCATAAATGCATCGGTATAAGCAACTGAAAAGGAAAACTAGTTAAAAATTCATTTCACTGCTTTCACTAAAAAAAAATTAGAATTCTAAATTGATAAATCAAAATTACTTATACTTCGTTGTATAACACATTTGATGATGAGGAGAAAATTTTTAATAATAAACTTTTTCAGCTCCATTTTATTTTGATTCATCAATTTAGAATTATGGTTCTTTTTAATTTGGTGAGGGTGGTGGAATGAATTTTTTTATTGGTTATCCCTTTCAAAGTTGTTGATTTTCTGTTGTGTGTATGCACAGCCGGCTCAAGGCATAGGTCATTAAGGTCTATGCCTAGTATAGTAGGGTCCACCAAATTATATATATACACACGACCTCGTGAGCACCTAAATTTTTTTAGTTTTTTTTTAACTTGAATACTATATTGCAACCTTTAAACCCCAAAGATAAAGTCTAATTGGTTTAACCTCAGAACTAACTAAATAAATAAATACTATTAGGAACTTAAATATATACCCTATGAGTACTTTTTTTAAAAAACTTAAACGTTATAACTAAACTCCTAAATTCTTAATGTAAAATTCAATTGGCATAAGTCTGAAGCTAACAAAAATAAACAAACAAGAATAATACTGGAATAATCTAGGCGTTTGAATCCATCCGAGTGTATGAATTCATTGTCTGCAACATAATGTTTATACCATAACAATATATATAAGGATTTTAATCTGCACACTCTTAGTCCACATCCGCGTGGGCTACCTTCACAACTCTGAGTGTCTGGAGCTTTTTGCATATAAGGATCGTCTATGATAGTCGCTCATGTAGTGTTGTGCAGGGGTAATAGAATTATGTGTGTGTATATACGAGTTCAGATATTAAATATTTAAAATTATGGCTAAAATATATTTTAATCAAAATTTACTTCCATTGATAATTTTATTTTTTACTATATAAATTATATTTGATGAATAATTTTTAGTTTTTTAAAATTTAACCAATATTTTTAAAGTTTTTTATAGATTAAAGTCAAATTTAATTGTTTTTATTTTTTATTTTTACTTGTTAGATTTAATTGTTAATTGTTAATTTTTATTGTTCAAATTAGATTTGGTTGATATATTTTTGTTTTTTTATTAAAATTTAATTCATAATTTTTTATTTTTATAATAAAAATTTAATTTACTAATAAAAATTAAGTTTAGTTAATAAATTTAAAATATTTATGGGTTATATTGATTGATATTTTTTATAGAAAAAAATATATTTAATATTATATTATTATTTCTCTTTAAATTTTATTATTTTTTCTTTCTTTCTTCTCTTAATGATTATTTTTATGTCATTTTTATTTTATCTTTACTTTTCCACAAATTATTATACATATTTTTTTAAATTTTACTAATAAAAAGTTAGATTTGACATAATGTGTTTTCCTCTTTTGAGATAATTATCGAAAAATGATAAAAAAAAGATAATGACATAATTGTCTTTTAATAAATTTTTTGTATGTGACTTTTGGTTAAAGATAGTTAAATATTATTTTTTAAACATAGAGAGCTAAAATGCTACCGGATAGAAAATACATAAGGTTAGTTAACCTTTATTATATCGATTTTGAGTTTTAATATATTGCCATTAGTTTGAACAACGCAAATTGATATTAAATACCATTTCAATTTAATTAGTTATCATTTAAAATTTAAAATTATCATTAGGATAAAATGTATATTAATAAAGATGAAATATGCATTACAAAACTGTAATGACATTTTGGTTGAACTTAAAAGGCCTATTCTAAAATAAGTATTTAGGTATTTTTACTTTATTCTCGAAATAATTCTTTTTTGAAATATAAAAAAAAATTAAGATAATTCGAATTATATACACGTTACTAAAACACTTGGAAATCCAAAAATACCTCCTATTTTTTTTTTTAAATATTCCTGTTTTATTCACCTCTAACTATGACAAATACTGGTGTAACATTTTAGAACGTATGTTTTTAAGAACGGTAAATTGTTTTTCCTCTAAATTGTGAATAATATTCATCAATAAAGTTTTTATTAATATATTAAATAAAAAGTTTCAAAATTAATAAATAAATTTATATTATTAAACTCAACGACCAAGCTCAGCAACAACTACATAAATTTAAAATATAAAAAAATTAAATAACTAACTAAGTGTCAATTGAAAATTTAATAACATCTAAAGTAACTAAACTCAAGTCAAACTTGTATTTCAACGGCATAATTTATTTTAGATTCGACTCGTTTAACTCGATTACCTTATCTAACAAGTATCAACATCCAAAAACTAAATATCCTTATAAAATTAGGAGATTTGTGCAGAGGTTAAATAGCCACTAAACTATGAGAAAAAACTCTTCATTCCTGTAGCAACAATATTGGATGGCACCAGTAACTAAACTCATTAAAACATCAAAAGCACACTCCATTGTGTGAAAGACGAACAAATCGTATAACATCTTACAACTCCCTAAGGTATAGAGAATATAATGCAATTGTTTGTCAAACATGCAAATCAATGTACATTCATATAACAGTTTGTGCCTTGGGACGGATGTGGAGCAGCCCCGGTCCTAACATTTAGGGGGCCCGGGGTGAAATAATGAAATTTTATTTTAAAATTTTTAATTAATTAAAAATTATTTATAATGATTTTTTTTTTAATTTTTTATATACAAATTCATATATTATATTATTAATTTTAAAATTTTCAAAAAACTTTTTCTAATATATAAAATTATTAATCATTCCATTTTTTATTTTTTATAATAAAAATTATTTAAAATATCTACTTTTAAACCCTAAATACATATATTATACCCCATCAAATTTTTTTAAAAATTAATTTTAATTTTTTTTAATTGAACACTATAATCCAACTCCTAAATCCTAATGTAAAATCTAATGGGTTTAACACCGAACCTAAAAAAAATAAATCAAAATTAAAAAATTTATTATTAGACATCCAAAATATATACCCCATGAGCACCTCAATTTTTAATTTTTTTTATTTTAAGCACTATAATTCAATCCTTAAACCCTAAAGACAAAATATAATTGACTTAACTCCGGAGTTAAAATTTTTTTATATAAAAAAGGCGTTGAATGAATTGAGATATCTAAATTAAATCTAGGCGCTTCTCTCAACCACTATCGTGGATGAAATCTATATGATTTCATCTATAGCGTAATAAATTTATACATAAAGCCTGGGGTGCAAATGAGCCAAGCCGCTCGTGAGCGGTTCGGTCAAAGCTCGACTCGAGCTCGAAGTTGACCGAGCTTGAGCCAGCTCGTTTAACATTTGAGCTGAGCTCAAGTCTATGTATTATTGGCTCGAGGGTTCGTCAAACTTTTTCGAACCGGGATAATTCAATCTTAGTATATTTAAAATATATAATACCTTAAATAAAAATAACAAATTGTTTAAGTTCTTGTGGCCAGAGCAATTCGTAAAGTCTCTAAATGATTTAAGGTTCGATTCTTACCGAGAATTCCATATTTCTCTTCAAATAAAACACCAAGCCCTTCTCCAATAGCAGCTTCAACTGTGGAGATTTGGAGACCAAGAAAACTACAAGCAATCCTATTCAGTGGAATTGTCTTAACCACATTAGACTAGTAGATATATACTGCATTTTATACAGTTGAATTGATACAGAAAATACTTCATTGCTAGACATATTCTTATGCTGCCAAATTTTAGAAATGCAAAAGAAACAAGAAACTACGTTTAGACATTTGGATAGACAAATTCTTATGCTGCCAAATTCTTATGCCACAAATTATATACTTGCCTTTATCACCTTTGGCTTCTTGCCTTAATCAACCACATACAACTAATGAGAAGAGACTATAAGAACTTATCAATTATTTCTTTTCTAACTAAATATTTCTCAAAGGTATCATCAAATTGACTTGTAAAATAGGAGAGGGCAAAGATAATGGGTAAACAAATATAAACATATGGACTATGTGGTTAAGCACAGAAAAGAGAAAGGCAAGCTTTAGGTAGCCACATGTCTTCTAAACACTCCATGTATCCGGTCCACTCAAGATAACTTTTACCTAGATAATTAGTCAGCAAAGTAGATCATTGATCGACTCAGATTTGTCGAAAATTATTCATATATATCATGTAAAAATTGTAAACACTGCATATAAAAGCATACACTTAGGTATCATTAACACCAGAGCATAGAAATACATAAAACACCTTTATTAAGACATGCAAAAAATTTAACCTACAAAATAGACATTGTTTTAAGAAAAAAGATCTTTACCTAATTTGCACAGTTAAAACCCAATAGAAAATCATTAAATTATGAGTATGAAAGCTATAACAAAACTATTCTAATTAGAATATTAAGTACTAAAAAATCAGTTACCTAAATGCTTCTTACCTTATAGAATGACAGAAGCAATAATATTCAGTGTGTAAGCGGTGCATTGAATCAATTTACGAGCCATATATATTGTAAAGCTCCTTTATTTATCGTATATGTTAACGATTTTGTGGTAATGGACAAAAGTGCAATAGATTAAATTTGAAACTAATTTCTTAGAAATACTTTAGCAAATAAAGATTTTATGTTAAGCATAATTAAACCTGGACATATAAAACGTAGTTTCAATAATAGGATAAAAGGTCAGATAATAGTGAAAATGGACAGACATACATGTAATAGCCTCCAATATCTTAGATTTGTTATTCAATGAAAAGGTGATATCGTTGACAATATCATTAACATAATAGGAAGTTGATGGTTTAAAAGGAGAAAGCTTTTGAACTGCTATGTAGACGTCATATCCCTTTAAGCTAAAGAAAATTCTATAAGATTTAGTACCAGCGACATGGATTAGAATGTCTCGTAGAAGAAGAAAACTATATATATATATAGAGAGAGAGAGATAGAAATTTTACCTTGCACACTCGCTCGTGTACGACTCGCGTTGGCGAGTGTCGGAAGGCACCTGTGTAGGTCCGGTTGGGCCGGTTGAAGGAGTTAGATTAAACCTGCAATTAAGTTAAATAGATCTCGAGCTAACTAGCAGGGATAAAGATTAGAAGAATAGCACAACTTCAATAAACATACAAAGAAAAGAAAGAAAAGGCTCCAGAGGTTACTTGGTTACAACCAAGAAGGTTGTTAATCCAAGGCAAATAAGGCTCAGTAGAAATACTCCTTTGTTGCAGGCGGAGAAGCCTCTTACAATCACTAAAGCTCAGAAAACTAACTAGGAAAGCACTGGAAGTTGTGTACAAGAGTTGTTATCTTTTCCTAGTTGAGAGAGTCCTTATATAGGACTCTGAAATTCAATCTGCGCG
>JBAMIB010345002.1:0-21661 GCA_037177415.1 Kaempferia rotunda | reverse complement strand
TACGATACCGAAACTGTATCGTTCCGGTCTGGGACCGAAACATCGATACGAAACGAAATTTTAAACCTTGGTCCCATTAACGATCCTGCCAAATGAATTCTATATCAATAACAACCAGTTAAATCAAAATAAAAAAAGTCAACAAGTACAAATTAATTTTCAAGAAAAACAACAAAGTTTCCTTTTTCTATTCTTAAGAGATGAGTACAAACTAACTTACAAGAAAAACCACTGTTAATTTTTCAAAAAAAAAAAACTTTTTTCTTCTAAAGAGATGTATTACTGAATACTTTACAAAGGTTTCTTGCTAGATAAGATACTGTTGTTAATACTTGATATACATAGACATTAAATGTAGGGAAAAGTAAAAGAAAAAAGCACCATCTCTTCAGATATTCAACTTTTGAAGGTCAAGTGATTTAGGTTTTTCTTGATTATTGTGTTAATAAATGAAACTCTACTTCCGAGCAAAATTATCAACTGAAAAATAAGAATCCTTGTCGTTTTTTCTGAACAAAATAATTTTGATGAACAAGAAGTTACTTACTGAATATAAAAGTTCATTATGGGAGATGATAAATAGGATTCTGGATCTAGACATTGTATATCTGCAATTGAAAGCTCAACAGATTCAGGAGCATCCCTGTGGTACAATAATAAACAAGTAAGAATTTGCAGATAACATTGTGCCCAATATTTTATATGTTCAATTAATCATAGAGAAATACCTTGTAGGATAGTAAATCTTCCTCTTCTTCCTAAGCAAAATGGGTACTGGTTAGCAAGATGTACAATAACGAAGAAATTTTTAGGCTAAGAGAGAGGGAGAGGAAAGTTCCGCAGCATGTTACCATTTGCCAGTATCATATCCCGTTGGATGTGCAGAATGAACCTCTTCATCCAACATGACAACTTCACGAACCTGTTTAGAGAATGACAAAAAGGTAACTCCAGTCTGCGTTCTTACTCTGAAACTGTTAATCACACAAGTTAAAATGGAATACATCATTGCTAGAAATAGTTTCACAAAACATCTTCTCCAATGCCAATCATATTTCAGAACCATGCATCTTAGCAAATCACACTACAGGTTGTGTACCTATGGTTTTTTAAACTGGTTCCAGTGCAGTTTTGGTAGCTGGGAAGAAGAGTAAAGTCAGCGCAAAGCAGGATACCATGTGTTGGTATAAAATGGTACGAGAACCCCCGGCTCCTACTCCACAGCCTATGATCCTTCGGTGAATCAACTTCGGTAACAATGCTATCTTTTTCCTATTCGGATAGCTTCCGGATGCAGAGAAACCTCTTACAATTTATGTTCTTATAGCAATACACAAACAAAACAAAATACACAAGCAAATACAACAATAGAAATAACAATGAATGAAAGAACACTTTACAAAACTAGATTGCGTATTGTTTCATTGTTGTAGGTTGCTCATAGAAACACTAGAATGCAGCAGCACTTCTCTGGGATTCCTTGTTAGTAGATATATGCCAAAACTTCCTCAAAACATCCTCTTATAGAGATGTTTATTCAATCCTGAAAAACCGCAAACTATTCAATTGATTAAACTTGGCTTATGACAGATTCATCTACATCACAACCGGTTCTTCTGCTGTTGACAAATCAAAATCAACTTGACCAGTTCACTTGGATCACAGCCATTCCCACTGTTGACTATTTCATTAATCGATTGTTTATGCTTTATAATAGAGTTTTTATAAAATCATGACCAAATCTTTTAGATCACTAATTCAAATTATGTTGACTACATGTAGTGGACTTTGTCATATATAGGGGTGTTCAAAATGGAACCGACCCGCCAATCAGACTCGAATCTATCTGAACAATATTGGGTTAGGGTTGTGGGTTTTCTAGTTCGGGTTGGATTCGGGTTGCAAGTTTTTGGGTTGGTTTAGGTTCGGGGTTCGGGACCTTCAGGTTGTATTGGGGTTGACCCGAATTTAAGATTTAGGGGTTTTTTTAAGTTAAATCAACTTTTATTTTGAAATTAAGATGCTTTATTTACATAAATAGCATAATGTTATATTGAGATAAAACTGAAGAATTATAGGAAAAATAAAAAAAATATTATATTTTTGGGTCGGGCGGGTTATTTGGGTTGGTCGGGTTATCCAGATTTAGGTTCGGGTTTAAAGTTTTCTGATTGAGTACGGGTTTGGGTCGGATTTGGCTTAGAATTTTTTTAATAAGATTCATGCTTCAACCCCACCCGAACCCAAACCTACCCGAATTGACACCCTAGCCATCAGCTAGTTGGAGCATTAGTCGACTACTAATTCTCATCACTCAACTACTCTTATCTCTTGAATGATTCATCAAACAACTATTTCAATAGGTAGTTGGCTTCTTCAAACCATATCCTCGTTAATGATTACAATAATAAATTTATCTAGATTCTTCTCATTAGCATTTCAGCTTGAACCGACTACATAGTCAACTCGACAATTATTCAACTTATGCTTTGACTTTGTTGAAAAAATATTTATTTTGCACACTAGGAGGCTTAAACTTGTGACCTCAGAGTTGAGAGCCTTACATTTGGTTACTAAGCTAGACAATCTATTACTCAAACAAGCCTAGTATTTGGACTGCTCGTGCTAAGAAACTCCTCATATATGGGACTTCACCTATTCCTTAGTATCTGACCTCAGCCTACCATGACTTCCCCTTCCCAGCCTCATCACAGAAACTTCTACTTGTCTAGCCTCACTATCAAAATTTCGTTTTGCCCAACCTTACCACCGAAATTTTCACTTGCTCAAAATCCACTCCTCTAGAACTTCCACTAGTTAGGACTTCCACCTGCCCTCCAAGACTTCTACATATCACTAGAGTTTATTCTTCTAAGACTTACACACACGATCTCTTAGGACTTCCCAATGCTTTCTATTGCCAAGTGTCCAGCCACTAAATCCACTTGGACTCATCCCTTGCGAATTCCCTATTAGAATTTCGACTTTTGCCAATAGTTGTTGGTCTACGCCATATAGAGGAAATTTTACCGTTACCTTGTTACGTTACTTCCATTTATCGAAGTTAAAATTGTTCAATAAAAAAATTTTAAATAGCAATTAAAATGTATATTAATAGTATTACAATAATATAGTACTCATTGCCAAATTATTTAGTATTTTTAATATTTTATTGGTAAAATTTAACTTGATTTATTTAATTAAAAATATTCATTAGACAAATATATTATTTTTTAACAAATTATGCTTGAAAGTTTAACATAAAAGAATTTTTATTTTTTAGATTTTACTAATAAAGAAGTAAGCTTTGACGCAAGCCAAAGTTAGTTTTGTGTGACCTAGTTGTTCACGACTTCAAATTGTGAAAACAATCTTCTGTAATGTACAAAACTGTCATTTTAAATTTTACTAATAAAATTAAATATCTTTAATAATATTTTATATAAAAATATATTTAAAAAAAATATTACGTCTTTAATTTTTTTTTTTTTTGCTGCCTAGGGCATTCAGAATTGTTAAGACAACGCTGCCTTAGTAAACATTTGACAATATGTTTACGATCAAAAACTAATCCAAGTGGTGCAATCAACCCTTGGTCAAAGTTAACCAATCAAATGTTGACCATGATCTAGGATTTTGATGTTTGAGCAATATGGTTGAACATGTTAAATGGTTGTAAAAGTAAAAGTGGGTCATGTAGACAAGACACTTGCATTGGTTAAAAGACCAATAGGTGTTGGCAAAAGTTAAAATTCTAATATGAAGTTGGTAAAGGAGAAGTTGAGTCAAGGTTGACGGAACACTTAGTTGATAGAGAGTCCAAGTGGGTCTAGATTAACCGAACACTTGACAATAGGAAGCATTGGGAAGTCAAAACAAGTCGTGCAAAATTGAATGTTAAACACATGTAGAAGTCCTAGAGAAGTGAACTTTAAGCATATGTAGATGTCAATGAGGAGTGAACTTTAGCCAAATAGAAGTCCCGAAGCAAATGGAAATTCTAGCCTCAAGGTTGGCCAAAAGGAAGTCCCAGTTGAGAGGCTGGTAGTGAGAAAGGGCAAGTGGAAGTTCTGATGATGAGGAAGTTAAGCAATTAGAAGACTTGGTAGACCGAGGTCCGCAAGATACTATGCAATAGGTGGAAGTTCTAGAGACGAGGAGTTTCTTGGCATGAGAAGACCTAGTAGGTTAAGACACTAGCCAAGATTAAAGTCTAAACAATATGTTTAAAAACTGTGTAAGCAAAAAACTATCCATCTCAGTGGATAGAATGCAAAGCTCTAAACCTTGAGGTTGTGGATTTAAGCCAAAGTAAACTTTTTTTTCAAGAAAGTCAAGGCATCAGTCAACTAATTGTAGTCGATTAGGTAGCTGACTTGGGATGAAATGGCAACGAATAAATATAGTATTGTGATCATTAAATAGGATATGTATTAAAGAAATTAACTCTTGAAACACTCATTTAATGAATCATTCAAGAGAAAAGAGAGTCGGCTGATAAAAATTCACAATCGTTCAAGAGATAAGAGTTTTACAATCGACTAATCTAGTCAGCAGATGACAAAATCAACAAAAGACATAGTCAACCGATAACATAGTCCGATTATGATTTGATCAGAAGCAATCAATTGATAAAGCATGCACGATTGACTAATGATACAACTGACAAAGGGAACAACTGTGATCTAGGTGAAATGGTCAAGTTGATCTAGATTAGTCAACTAATGATACAATTAGTAAAAGAGTCGATTATAATCCAAATGAATTAGTCGTGAGCTAATTTGAATTAGTCGAATGGTCTACAAATTTTCAAGATTGAACAACAGCTATATAAGAGAAGATTTCGGGGATGTTTTGGCATCTATCTACTAGCGACAAATCACAAAAAAATGTTGTTGCATTCTAGTGTTTCTATGAGCAATCTACAACAATCGAACATCAAGCAATCTTGTTACGTAAAATGTTCTTTTGTTCATTGTTATTTCTATTGTTGTATTTACCTGTGTATTTTATTTTGTTTGTTTACTACTATAAGAGGAGGAACTATAATAGGTTTCTTCGCCTATGGAAGTAGGAGAAAAGATAGCGGTGTTATTAGGGTCAAACCACCCAAGGGTCATAGGTCATGTAGTAGGAACCGAGAATTGTGAACCATGTGGTATTGTGTATCTATTTCATTGTAAACCAGTATAATAGGCTAGATTTCTATATTTTTTTTTCAGTGCGTACTAACAATTTTGTAAAAAAGCAAAATTGAACAAAATATCACAATCGACACACTCATATTCACCCCCTTTAGTCAAACAACACGTCCAAACAAGCATCAATTTGAAGGAAGTTAGCCCATTTTTGGATGATGATGGAAGACGTTATTTAAAACTTGTGTAATATTTAATGTAGTAGCTCAACAGTAACATGAATTGTAGGACGGGCATAAATCTGTCTTGCCTAAACAAACTTAGATGATCAATCCACTCTGATGGACAAACTTAGAGCCTTGAAGCTGTGAATACTCTCTTGATCTCTCAAGCTCAGTATACAGCATCTTAGAGTTCTCCCCATCTTCATCTTACTGCATACCATCCACAGGACCACACCAGGTTCTAAAATGAACCAACACTGACCAAGAACATCAAGTCCTGTCTATGACAATAGTTAAATGCAACTCTATCGATCATTTATGAGCATTGTGGATATATCAGACTATTTCTCACTTTATCATTATTTGAAGTTTCACCGAATGCTCTCACATTAGTAAAATTTCCATTTTATCCTTTTTTTTGATAACTTCATATATCTTAGAATTCTCAATTTTGCAAAATTAACTACTTTTTGAACATGTTGCTTTCTAAAAGCTTGATACTCCAATTTATTAAACATGGCAGATTGTACCATAATGTTCTGAAATTTTCCTTTTTGCCTAAGAGGGGCAGAAGAAACTGACAATCGCACAAGACTTGGAAAAATTCATCTCTATTTTGACTATCCATTTTTTAACAAATTAATTACTTCATTTTTTCTTGAGTGATTATCTACCCCTACCTCCTTCCACTAATCAACACAACTCTTTTAACCATAAATCACTCAACTCCTGCTATATCTGTAATAAATTGATCTATTGATATAGCTTTGGCAGGAAGAAGAATAAATTGTGTGATCAAACAAGATTTACAATACCATTTTATTATAAACATAAAAACCTAATTGCCTGTATACAATACTAGAATCAGTTCAAGTTAATTAGTTGAAAGAGATGCAAGGTAGAAATCAAATATAAACACATATTTGCCTCATTTGGGAAAATGGTAGTTTAGTCAATCAACAATAATAACAGGCACAAAAAATAAATAAACCAATGTTCTAAATAGCGGTCAAGACCGCCGCCTAGGGAGGCGGATATCAACCACACCGTCTTTGCCATGGGCAATGTTTTATGCAGTCGCAGGCGAGGTGAGGCTAGTGAGGGTGGCTTGGTGGCGCGAGGCAGCCGAGGCAGTGGGTCCGAACGCATTGCGCAGGCCCGACGACAAGTCCATTAGCATAGTGTGGGCCCAGATGTGTCGCTCGAGCTCCGAGATGGGTTTGGTCGCGTTGCCCGAGCCTAGCGACAGCCTAAACGCGTAGCCGTCTAGCCAAAGCCAGTGATGAGCCCAAACGCGTCGCGTTCGCGTAGTCCCAACGACGCGTTCGGACTCAAGATCAATGGTAAGAGGAGTTAGGTTAGGATTTAATTAAAAAACTATGTTAATAATTTTAATCAACTCGTAGGTATAATTGGGATAATTTAAAAAGGCTTAATTAAAATCAAATAAAATTATCTCATGAATTTAATATTATATATTTATTTATTTTTAATTCAAATGTCTGGGGCCGCTAGGCGGCCGAGACGGTAGGCGATACCACTGCCTACCGCCATTTACAACATCGAAATAAACAAAAAAAAACAACTTAATAGACCACATATATCAAAGAAAATGAAATAAATGCAGAGTTGCCAAAAATAGAGATTATGCCCCAATTGATATGAAGAAGTGCACTGACCTTCTTAAACTTCCTTGCCATTAAGTTCCCACCTCCAGAGTCAATAGGCCTAGGAAAAGATCATGACCAATAATTAGATTATCGTCAAGAGAAAACATTTGCAGAATATTAGAGACCACTGGCATCTTCAATGCAACTTTCAAGTTTCCATAATAGAGCAAGCAAAAATAAAGTAACTTACATTGTGCTTATGTCATCCACTACATATTTCAATAATTCCCCACTTAATTGGATATGGGACAGGTTTATATTCAGATCTAAGTCAAAAAACACTAGGATTGAGCTAAGAACTCAAGGCATGATAACCACTATAGTCTCCGGATGAACGCGGTGAATTGGCTGAGGCGCTCTCCTACTTGTCAAAGTGCTCCAAATAACTTACAAAGGAAGAAGAGTAGAGCAGAATGTTAGTGGTTCTCGGATCCAAGAGTTCAATCCTTTTCCCAAATCCCAATCCATGGGGTGGATATTAACAAAGTTTCAAGAGGAGCACATTGGTCATCTGGGAAAATTTGACTAAGACATGTGCTAGTTCCCTTTTCCTTGGCTTAGACTAGGAGGCTGCTATACACCCTTGTCCTACGAGTGTACTATGATTTGTCAAGTTGTTTGCTAGAGATGGCGTAAGCAGCGCATCTTATGTGTGTATTAACAATATAGAGCAAAATCCCAAGAAGATCATAAAGCATTTTGTTTAATGTATTACAACTTGGTATGGTATGGAGATGTACTTAGACAACCAATAAATGGTCTCATTATGAAATGTGAAACTATGACAAATGTGCATATCAAACGAGGAAAAGAAAGATAAAAAAAGACTTGGTTAACAATAAAACAAGATAAAATTTATTGAAATATAAATGATGATATAGTAGAGGATAAAGCCCAATGGCGTAGAAGAATCTATATAGACGACCCCATCTAGTAGGATAAGGCTTGGTTGTTATTGTAGTATTACAACTTGTTATGGCTCCATTAATGAAAATTAAAGATAAAGAAGGGAGAGCCTACTTCCTGATACATGATGCATCAAATGAGCTTTTAAAAGCATAAGAGTCAAAAAGAACAATATGCTACAACAAAGTAGCAGGGGAAACACAGCTTACATAATTCAAATAAAAGAAAATTTAGATATTCATTTAAGCCGGACAAACAAACTGTTTTTTGTTTATACATTATCTAGAATATCACTTGGAATTTAGAGAGTTAAAATTCTGATGAAACAATAAGTGGATGCAATGTGATCCTTCAATGCATAAGCCTATTATGTAGCTAAGCAGACGATTTCCTAAAACAATGTCATCCATCAAATTGTGCATTCATGCTTATCTAAATAGTGAAGTAGAGGTAGAACGCGGAGGAGTTAGGAGCCACCAGGCAATGACCACATATTTTCAAATGGTACACAAATGGAAAGTGATATACTTAAAAAGAATTGGAATCAAATAAGGATATGAAAACTCTCTCATTCTTGGAGATTTGTGTCTTTCCCCATGTCAATTATTGAAGATATTTGAATTCCCTTCTTCAACAAGCTGTCTTTATCCAACCAGTCATCACCCATGAAATACAATCCAGTTTCAAATTTCATTCAATTCAGAAGTATTCTTCCAGAACTTAGAATGAGTTAATAACAGCAATCAGATTAAAGTAACATGATCTTCTGGATAAAGTACTAAGAATATCAAAGTTGATATCAGACAAGAATACATGAGAGTAGGGCAAGTATACGTTTACCAAAAGGTCAATGAAAACTTACTAGTTACCTTTGATTGCCAGAACACGTTTTACTTCTATTACAAGACCGACTGCAAGATTTGAAGATCCTAGAATCACTGTTCAAGAATCTCAAATCTTTCTCAGAGTTCCTAGCACAAAGGGAAGCAGTTTGCTGACGAGAAACATTAGGTGGCTGTGAGGATGATACTGCAATTAGATGTCCTCTCTCACGTGTTTTTAACTCACATTTTTTGGAAACTTTGCCCTTGTCTTGACTGGCAATCTTTGCACCTTTACTGCATGCTGCAACTGCCTGAAGGAAGAACATGAAAATTCCAGTGTGAACAAAGTTATACAAACATAACCAAATTACCAAAAAAAAAAAAAACAGTTACCTGGTCTTCTAACTTCTCGAATGAAGACTGTGAAAAAGGTTCTGACGTTGTGGTATCTGCATGATAATGTGCAGCAGTAGCTGATAGCTTCTCATTGTTAAGCAAGTCTAAGCACATCAAAGAACCATAATATTTATTATTGTGAAGTTCAGAATATAACTGCTTAATCCACTAGATCAAGATTCTAATAAATTCCATATTAGAATGACCAATTTACTCGTGTAAAGTAAGAACTTAAACAATGGGTCTGAACTCTGAAGAATCCAACTACTTAGGCAGTGACTTTTCTTGTTTATCGCATGTTCTTTGGATTAAATTATCAGAAAATCATCATTAGCATTCAAGCTATGTGGCGCATTGTTTTGCTTATCTTCGAAAATTGGTTATTCATACTACTCAAGGACAACTAATAGTTTAGTATAAATGTTGGAATGTCATTAGCCAAAGACTATACTTGAAGTAGTTGCTGATCAGAATCAACCACTGCACAATCAATGTTCAAGAAAAGGAATAACACCACACCATAAACCAAAAATTTGGTTTATGGTCGTTTATTTAGAATGACAGTTTCCTCCAATAGTTCCATAATTTCCCTGATGGAATTTCTACTATTTTTTCTAAGTACTAAACATATCTAACATTTTTTAAAATTCAAGAAGTGATAATGAATGTGTCCATCATACTACTTCTGGACATTGCATATGATGCATTCTACTATTTTTGAATTAGCATAAGTATGGCAAATATTTAGTATCTAGAAACATAAGTGGTAGGTTTATAAACACTCTATTTTGTTATTGTCAAAACCAATGTTCTAAAAATCGGCCTAGGCAATCGGCTGGCACCTATAGCCAACCGCATCAAAAACATGCTAGTCAAGCAGTGTAGGCAGCTTTGGCGGCTAGGCGGAATTAGGCAGCCCTAGGCGCCGACTAATCGATCGAATTGTCTAGGCACCACAGAAATAGTGCAGGGCTTTCATATTTGTTTTAGTTTGGGTTTTTAAATTTAAAGCCCAATTAAAAAAAAATGAAATGTAACCTTGAGTTTGTATCTGATAATGATATTGAGTTTGTGTCCAATGAAGAATAAGTTGTTGAAATTATGGATAAGTAGAATAAATTTGTAATATTTTATTAGTTGTATAATTTTGAACTCATTTTAAATTTAATGTCATTGTGTTGGAGATATAAAATGTGATTTATTATGTAATTTATGTTGATACCGAGGAATCCACCAAGCGGCGTCTAGTCCCCGCCTAGGCGCTAGGCGTGGGTCTAGCGCCTAGCGAATTTTAGAACCTTAGTCAAAACTATCTACAATCTTGGGCTCTGCTTTTATTTTACCCGTTCAAACATTCTATAGCTTATATGTTATAATAGCTTTGACCTAAATATATACGATCTAAAAGTTTCTGTAATGTCTCTTGACAATAGAATTAACTATAGAAGTCAACAGCAGAACTTGTACACTAAAGAGGGATTTCTTTCAACATATTGGAAAGTAGCAGTACATGCGTGCTTCATGCTTGTTGAAATGCAATGTATCAAAGATGAGAAAAAGAGCAGAAACTCTTATTTGACAGTCTCTCTAAATTTAGCATGTCAATTTGCAGGATGCTAAGATTATGTGCAACTTCAAAACTTGATGCAAAATAAACATGACGTTATAGTCCAATCAAATGCCTAAATAATATCACAATTACTAAAGGCGTCATGAAGGTGCTTCATGATAGTAAATAATAGTATTGTAATCAAAGAGAATAACTGCCAAATAATTGAGCTACTCCAATTTAGAATGGTTTTCCTAATTATTTATACAAGTTTTGAGTTGTACCTGAGGGATTACTGTTAGTTAACTGAGCAAGACTACAGCAGGCTCCAACACCCTGTAACAAATATAACAGTAACAGGTAAGGTCAAGTTTCTCGTATTAGAGTAAATCAAATCTCCTAAGTGATGAATGAAATTTTGTTGAATTTTGTCCCTTTAAAATTTAAACAAAGAAATGCTGCTCCTTGAAGCATTGCAACTATCAACGTCCATCCACATCTCGGCTTCTTTTTTGGATTTTATTACTATGTTATGACCTTCCTATTAATTCCCTACAGCATAATTCTCTTTAGCTCCTAGCCATTGGGTGATGGTGTTCAGTATTGTACTTCTTTTGGATAGACAAGAGAAAAGACATTCCCAAGTGTATCTTTTCCTCAATGACTCAATCTGCTCCTACATGATCATGAATTTGAGTGTTCCTTCCTAATCTTTGCCTCAATTTATTTTTTAGTTTAGGTTTTTTTCCCTTCTGATGCAAATTCTCATTGTTGATATTTCGTTGGACCTTCTTCAGCCAACAATATCACCATTCCTATCTTAGAATTTTGCGAGAGAAAAAGTTTTTTGTCTTATTTAAACCCTTCATTTAATTTTACCATCAAAGTAGTTCTTTTAAAAAAAAATGAATTTTCCATTAAAAAATTAACTTTGAGTCTCTACGATCATAATTTCATTCAAACCCTAAACCATTCTCTCAATTGGAATGTATGCTGTCAGATTCTCGATTCAAGCCTCTATGTGCATAAAATAAATCTATATTACTCAACCAAGTATCATCCCGTATCTACCTCCACTCATACACCCGTCGGACAAGCCAGACAACCATCAACCTACCTTGGAAGAGACCACAAGCTTCCTCCGATTCCTCTCCGACTGCAACTCCCGGAGGTTAATCCTCAACTTATCGCCTCGATCGGCAAGCCGGTTCGTGATGCCTGACAAGAGTAGGCTCATCACCCGATGGATTTTCTCCTCTAGGGAGTGATCGGAGAACTGGGAGAGATCGGAGTCATCGGTCATCGCTGCCTTCCTCGAACCAGACACAGCTAGAAAAGTCTCGATCTCCGGCGGCGGTACGTCGCCACCGCCCATTCAGATCTGAACGCCTTCGCGATCGATCAAGACGATCGCGACGAGTTCGAAGGCATATGGGGTTTGCGCTCGGAAGGGGACGGGAATACTCTCGACTTATTTTACCCTACTGAAATTTAATGGACATCCCTAATTCCCTACCTATTAAATAGGGAATATGGCCCACCTAAAAGAGCAATTACACCTTTTGGGTTGGCGAGATAATCCGTTCTTAATATAATTAAGATTATATTATAATATTAATATTTTTTTTACAGTTTTAAAATTATAATGTATTATAATCTAAATTATAAAAATAATAAAATTTTACAATATGGATTATAAGATCAAATATGTAATCAAAACATCATCACTAGATCTCATGCTCAGGACGCATCCGTTAGTGAAGTTCTATTTCCTTTGGTCGTCAATTGTAAGCTTCTTATCACCATCGTTGGCAAAGTTTCATTTCCTACACCAATTAATTGGTGGTCGTCGCTCGTGTTCTTGTGCCTTAGCCGTCTACAGATGTTATAAGATATTTTTATTATTTTATAATAATATAAATTATATTTTTTTATAAAAAATAATAAATATTAAATAAAAGAATATGATAATGTTATATATATATATATATATATATATATATAGTTTTACCAAACGTACCAATATAATATTAATTATTTTATAAAATTATTATTAATAGTGTACACTGGAATGGCTCTGGTAAAAATACTAATGGTCTGTTTACTTGGGAGAGTGGAAAGCAAAACTAATTAAGGAAAAGTTTCAAAGATAATCTATCCGCGGATTATTTTAGAGTTAAAATTGATCCCCTTAAAATCGGGCGGAAAACAGAGGATGGAAAAAAAAATGACGCATGTACCCCTTTGTATTCATAAAATTACATTATATATCAAAAAAATTGACGCATGTATCTTTTTAACTCACAAAATTACATCATTACCTAACATATATCCATCTTTCTCGATCAAGATAAACAAGTACACAAATGAAGAAATTTATTTATCATTTCTCTTCTTTTCCTTCGAGGATAATTTTCCTCCATAAATTTCTTTCACTTCCTTATCCACGCCTTGGAGTAAACAGAGCATAAGGCGAACTCTCGTACAACAACGGGAATTCAAAATTTATACGGAGTATTTTATACGCTTGTGATATTAATGCCTAAATTAATAAGGAAAAAACTTAAACTGATTTAAAACTCTCTTCCTTTACTCTGATTTAAAACTTAATACCTAGTTGTCGTACTTTTTTTTTAATTTACTGGTCGTATAATCAACGAACTAAATTCCTTTTAAGAATCATTTGTCTTCTGATATGCTATTTCACCACATTTATTATTATTAAACATTATATTTTCACCATAAACCACCCATGTTTATCTTGACAGCCGTATTGCAAAGCAAGACGAAGTTCGATAGAAGAAAGTTAAAAAACGAACACTGTTAATTAATAAAAAAAATATTACGGGAAAACTTTATCCTATCTACGCAAGGTTAGAACATATGATTAATAAAGAAATGGGCATATTAGCAAAGAATCACATGATATGATAACTAAATAATGAACAAAATAATTTCACAAAATCACAGTGGGTTGTTTGGCTGTTAACAGGCATTAGAACAAGAGTATTGCATCAGAAAGGGCTTCACGATACCGTGTTAATATTAGCAAATTTTTATTACTATTAGAATTAGCACAAGATTATTGTAACAGTAGCAAAATCCACAAAGTTATAGTCTGATCATTTCCCTATTCATACAAATAAGATGGAAATGCTCTTTTTTTTTCTAGTGGCCAACTCAGCGAGGCCTTGGGACAGAAATGCTCATTCTTGAATGTGCTAATGGATAATACAACAAGAACCGAACCTTATCTCATTCGGTGAGGTGGCTATTAGGTGAGGTGGCTAGTGTGCTAATGAATGAAAATAATTTTAAAATGTCACAATTCACCTCTGATGGTGGTGATGCTGCTCCTCATGCCACTCTTGTGAGGAAAAGTCTGACTTCTGATTGCTCAAGTCCTCATTGCTCAAATGCTCATGGTTCCTAATAGTGTTGGCTGTTGAATTTTCATGAGACGAGGGACTCCTCCACCCTCTCTCAGATACTGACCTCTCTGACTTTGGGCTCCTTCGTCTAGAGTTGTGATCGTAAGGGCTATACCTTGGTGAATAACCTCGGTATGAGGAAGGGAGCCTATGATCTAAGTTGAGCATGCCGTCATCCCGTACATCTGAAGACCACCTTTGCTCATGGTGGTAAGAATGGTTGGATCGATGGACTCGACTTCTGGATAAGTTGGAACCTGAGCCAGTGGGTGGAGTAGCCCAAAGCTTGGGATCAGCATTATCTGGAATAGGTGCATTTATGCCAGGAAAGGCCACGGTCATCTTTTTCTGTGGAGGCTCAGGTTCACTCCGTTCTGGAAGTTCTCCCTCTTCTGGAAGTTCTCCTTCTTCATACTTTTCCTTCGTCGCCTGGTCATCAAAGATGGTGATTCCAGAAGGCTGGTTCTCGTCGTCATCATCTTTTGGAATAAAATTGCACCAGCATTCATGTAAGACAGAAGGAGAAATTCAAAGGCAAAAAACATGCACAAAAATAGTAACAGATTACAGATATGTAAGCTCTCAAGCTGGTATCTCTAATCTTTCCTCACCCACAAAGAAGCATTAACTCTTTCGCTTTCTCATAATACCTTCTTTTGTATTTTAGGTATTTTCAATTTTGCATGAACATTCATCGTGGACTACAAAATATATCAATATGATTATACTAACAAGTCCTCTCCTGTTTATAACAAATGTACTGTTTCAGCATTAAGTATCACAGGCCACAATGAATATAGATACGCAGAATCAATTCGCCCTCATGTAAATTGCATCCTAAAATATTTATGTAAATTGCATCCTAGAATATTTACCTAAGTATCCAGGAGGGTATCCAATTTCGCGCATCCGATGAAACCAAGGTGGTGGATCATATTCCTGTATAAAACCAATGGATATAAGGCAATGAAGACCACCGTATGGAAATAAGCACACAAGAGCTTTTGTAATATACAGAGATTAAACGCTGGTGTGATTGAATGACAATAAAAGAAGCATATGTTCAAACTGCAGCAAAATTTTAACAGTGAAGAATGAAAACAACAGAAGAAATCAAACTTATCTTGTCCTCTTAACACATTATGAGGACAGCACATCACTGAAGCTTTAATTTAAAAAAAAAATAAATAAATCATTTGTTTGGGGAAAAAAATGTTGCACTTGTGAACCTTGGAATAAAAGCAGCAAATTACATAGAATCATTGACGTACTAAAAGACAATTTCATATCATCTTCTTTATGGCATGTCTACTTAATAAAAGGGAGCCAAAATAAAGAGAAAGGGAGGGAACCAGACAGATTCCCATGCCTAGTTGGGTAGAAAATGGAAAAGTAGAAGAGAGGAAGGGAGCAATTTTCCTTTCCTCGCTTTTGGTTTGGTTTGGTTCAAAAGTGGATGGAAGAGAGGAGGAAAAGATGAAAGTGAACAGATTGATTAACTGTGTTATTTCTTGAGAAAGTGACAAAAAAAGTAGATATCTCCCTTGACCCTTTTCCCCCCTCTTCCTTGCCATTGCCCTTTTCTTCCACCTTCTCGCTCCACCCAAGTAGACGCAGTCTTACGCAGATTAATGATTCATTCCAACAGTTAGGAAAAACTAATGGCCACTAAGGATGCTTAAACAGCCAAATTCAAAGAACAGAATGCCATTAGTACCTTGGCACAAACAAGCGTACATCAACACAACCAAGAGATATGTAGAAACAATAAAATGCGACAGCTAACAAACAATATCATAAAAAGACTTGATTATTACCCCAATCCCCAAGCATTCTCGTGTTTCAGGCCCAAGAACTCCTGCGTGCAAATCATCAAATTTGCCAGGAATTTTCTGATGATACCGAGCTTGTGCACGTTCAGTTGGAATTCGTCTTGAACTACTATGGATCTTGCGAGCGTTGATGATTGCTACATGATCACGTGGCTTTGGACATTCCTTAAGCGAGTGGCTATATGAGCCACAATTGAAACATCGAGAAGCTTCTGAAGTCTCAATCCTACAAATAGCATGGAAAAGTTATGCATTTTGTAACTTAGCAAAAGATAGTTGGAAAGCAGAAGACAATGCAAAGTTAACAGAAATATGAAATATCTGATGGAATGTTGTACTGAGAAGTTTCTGAACATACAATAGAAATGCAATTTGAAAGTAGAGAAGGAAGAGAAGTTAGATATGACAATTATATCAACTTACAAACATCTCAAGTCGGCACATTTCAAAAAATTTAAAACAAATTGAAGTAAAAGTGTGTGTGTGTGTGCGCGCGCGCGCTTTTTACAGGTAACAATGCATAAAGGCATTTTAATAATAAAGAGCAACAGAGATAGTAGAAACTCTAGATCTTTACAACAAACTCTATTAAGGAGATAAAGTTTGTACCCTCCATCGCTTAAACCATCAACTGTCTTTGAGCCAAAAGTGTAGACCCTGTCATAGAAAGGAACTTCAGCTTCGAATGGCACTTTCTTTTTATCCACCTCTTGTCTTGCTTGGTTATCTATCCAAAAAGTCTTCCATGCAAAAGAAGAAAGAAAATCTTCTAAACTTTAAATGATGACTAGGAGGATAATAAGAAAGTTGGAGAAAATAGTAAAGAAAAATGAGAAAGTTATTTCAGATGGAAATGTTGTTCGCGAAGATAAAATCCAAAATGCAAAAGATAGATATATAATAATTCACTCAAGTCATACCTCTTCCGGCAGTTCCAAACTGGAACACAGAGCACAAAGTATCAAGTCAAATACATCTAAAACTACAACAATAAACTCAGTCCCAACCATTTGGAGATGGCTATATGGACTTTATATCATCATTGAACTTTATGTAGGGATATTCTGTATAACACAAGTCATGCAACTAATAATAGATCATATTCACTTGTAATAATAAAACACAGTAACATTTATGAAGCAATTAAAAATAAATCATATACACTTGTGCTGACAAAATATAGGTACATTTATGAGAGGTTTATCTGTATTTACCACTGTATTCGACTTCTTAGAGCCAACATATACTGCTGGAAAATATGTCTCTTCACCATCTTCTAAGGATGCGTCTCCAGTTGCCTGCCAAGAGATGAGCAAGAAAACTTTAATTATATAAGAATCAAGCATTCCGTGCTGTGTCTACAATATTATACATGACCACAAACAAGGGTATTGATGCTATGAAACTTTGATCCTTCTCAAAAACTTTAACCATAAGATAATAAAAGTTCCGTTAGCTGTCCTATCTGGATAAACCATATTCATGATTCTCCTAGAAATGATGAAAATGGCAGTGCCAGAAAGCAAAACAGTGAACTCCATCAAAAAAAAAAAAAAAAGAGAATATTCAAATAGATTGTTCACTTGGGTATTTATGCAGTGCATTTTTTTTCACCCAAAAATTTTAGTAATTGAAATGTAGCTCCTGCACTTGATGATTGTTTGGAATTTATAAATCAATTAGGCGTAAAAACTTATCTGCAAAAATTACAAATAATCGTCAAGATATATGCAGCTCCATGATACAATCAAGATAAAGCAGAAAGATTATTACACTTGATGAAAGCTGGTTCTCCGACTGCCACTGAGACCACTGCTTCATGAGTTCCATCAGCTTCCTTTTGCTTTCTCTGCAGTATAGTAGAAATAAGTCATTTTCTATAAATTTTTGTATGCTAAGCATCCATAAATGAATCATTCTTTTAATTTCTTTTTTGTTTTAAATGGTATATATATGCCTTTTAGAAACATGTATTGTGAAATCATATATTGCATTAGAGTGCTTTCTCTCGACACCAACCTTGTCAATGAGTTAAAAATTACACGGACATATGGTTGCTTCTCAACGTGAGCATTTTGAGCCTTTTTCAATCCTGTTATAGCTATGACTCCAATTAGGGAAAAAAAGTAAGAAGAAAAAAGAGTTAAGAATTTATAAAAACAAGACAGTTATGTTGCATTTGCACAAGAACTATCATTCACCATTTCTCAGAAGACAAATTATAATAAATTTTTTAGAGTGATAATGACAAATCAATCTGCACAATTGCCCATAAATGCTTCAAGGATAGTACTTTTATTAAAAGAAGAAAAAGCATAACCGCTAATAGGATACAACTTTCATCGTTCACAGTATTGTTGGTAGTTGCACCGTTTATTTTAGTGTCACTGCCTGAATCCATGTCTTTATTGGACCTAGCTTTCAATTGTTCTGCTGTTGTGTGACCAAATAACTCAGTTCTGTCATACAGAATGGAGGGTTGTAAGGTTCTGTCTTCTTCAATGTCCATATCCAGCACATTAGGATCGTCTCCTTCTACACCATGTCCTCTAGAATCATCGTGATTCTCTGAACACAGATAAATTTTGCTAATAAAAGGTAATCTGGCAAATTTATTTCAGTAATCCTGGAATCTGGACCTTCAAGATCATTGTTACCTTTGCCATTGTTTTCACTTGCAGGAGGTGGTTCAAGGCCAATGAAATCATCAGACTCCATCTTCTGGCACTAAGCGTTTTACCAAATAAAAGAATCCTGTATATGACAACATAAGATGGGTATCAAAGAACATTCGACTAAGAGATACAAATAAAGTAAGACAAATGGAAGATTAAATAGTGATTGGCTTCTACCAGTGACTTGCATATTATCAGTAAGCATAGATCTACTGAATCAATCATCTGCTGAGGATGCATGAAAAACAATATACAAGTTTTCACATACACCATGACAAAAGACGATTCATTGTTTTTCATCACGAAGAATCTGAATGATGGTTACCCATGAATGTAACTGAACATGCATTTTAAGAACTTCCTGATCCAGGAGTTCCCAAAATTAAGTTCTGGTACGCTTGTTAAGTAAGAAGAGAAATTTTTCTTCATTACATGTAAAAGTCAACATGAAATTATGAAAGCAGTATTCTGCCATGGTAACAGCACAGCTGCTGGAGACATTTTCCAGCAAATCATAATGGTTAAAGGTCCTTAATCTGTTTGGGTGTGAGTGGTCACTATGTAGATACCAAAAATTGATACAGCTTGCTAGTCCATTATGAGAATTCTAGCACCTCCAAAATCGAGAGGGCTAACACCTGAAGTTGATCTCTTCCATATTGATCATTGGTGTCCATTGATATCATTGACCTATCTAATTGTTGTTGATAACTCACATCAATACTTACCGTAAGGAAGCCAAGCTTGTCAACCTATTGTACCAAAGTTAATAGTGAGTCTTGTCTGCCGGATACACCAGGCATTGCTACCCTAACTCACTTATTCTTGTAATATGGGGTTAACGTTGGCATCAAAAATTAAATCATATTCAGCCTATTCCAGTTTTCTAGGGAAAGTACCAATTCATGCATGGTTGAAGGGAGGAATCTTCTGAGTCAGTCCAATCCAGGATATGATATCTTCTTGAGTCGAGGCTTAGTACTGACCCCCTAAACTCATTTCAAACATTTGGCACTAAGAGACCCTCGTTGAGATCAAGAGATGGGCCCAGGAATCAAATTCTAGAGCACATTAAGCCAACTTAAGGTTCAACAATCCAGCCCACCAATCAAATGCCATATCGGTGACAACTATAACTAACACTGATGTTCATATCAAGTTTGGAGACAACGTTCGTTGGCTCTGAGTTCAACAACAATCGACCAACAAGCATTTGGTGATTTGGCTAGCCAGCTTCATTCACTTAGCAATCAATTAAAGAAATCGGAGGACCAAATACTACTCAAACGCCAATTTTAACAACTGTCATCATGATCACAATCACCATCCGCTGGCGAAGGACTCAATATCACCCCTGTTAGAACCCAAGGTCATCAGCGAGTGCCGCACAGGGAACAGACAACATTGTAAATAAGCAATCAGATTAGAAGAGGCAATCCAGTTAAGCCCCATGTGCGCAAGCCAAATCAGAGTAAAGTTGATTCGAGTGACAAACATCAAAAACTGAGAAGGATGAATGACGGAGATCCTGGCCATTACGATCCGTTTCGCATCCACTAGACTTCTACGTGAATGCATATCATTCCTAAATATCATAGTCACAGAGATTGAATCATCGGGACAAAAGTTAGGGTTCTGTATTGACTACAAAAATCTCAAGAAAGGGCACGCGAAACCTTCGGATCACAGAGCAATCAGAAAACAGTATGAACATAGGAGAGTTTAGGAGTACAAAGATGCAACCGGCGGGTCTTAAGATGCGACGGAGAACAGGGTCTTGCGACAAAGGCCAGGAGCACAATCAGGTAAAAAGCGATTACAAATCCGAGCTCCCGAAAAGGGCTTCGGAAGCCAATGGCTCGACTGAAGAATCAAAAAAGAGAGAGAGAGGAAAGAGGACCTGAGGTCAGAGCAGGAGAAAGTGGCGACTTCCCGTCCGCTGCCGCCGTGCTTCGCCGGCGGATAACCTGATATCGAAATAAGAAGCCGCTCGGGTGCGCTGGAACCTAATTATGTAAGCAAATGCCACGTTTTTCAATCCGCACCTAGTCAGAACCAGTTCCCCTCGCATTTGCGCCCGGATCTTAATTGCGATCCTACCGTAATTGATTGCGATTAGAAATTCACCTTTTCTATTGTAATTTGAATCGGGATAGATGGTCGGAGGCCGCCCCTCTTACGCTTGCCGCCTAGCAGCCCGGCCACGTGTCGACCATCGACAGTCTCCGGCCGTCTATATAGACTCAAACAACAACCTAGAAGGAAAGTGAACCTTAGGAGATATCGTAATTAATTATGGTTGGATGGCATTTGTAGTGATAAAAGGTGATTCACTTGCCCCAGTTCCTCCATCAAATCATCTCAAGGTCAACTTGAAGGAGCTAAATCTCATGGACTATTAGTCCGAATAATAACTAATACATAAAATAGGATAGACACTTAACTTCACTGTAATTTAACCCCAAATCTTATGGGACTGAATATCTGGAGATGATCCGACTGTAAGTGGACAATCTCCTGTTATATATTTGTTTCAGACTAGAGAATTTGTCTCAGTAAGAATAAAGAGAGGTTTTTTTTTAATACTATTTTTTTAAATTGTTGCATCGATATAAAAAAATATATGTAATATGATCCTTTTTTATCACTTCTAGAGGATTCCGTGAGTTTTTTTAATAAATAATTTAACTTAAATTTTATATTTTATATTGTACTTAAGATAAAATCTTTACTTACTTTATCTCTTTCTTAAATTTAAATTTCATAAATAATATATTTTAAATTTAAAAAGTGAAAAATATATTTTTATATTATAATATTATTTAATTTGTGAAAAAATAAAGGGAATAGATTGAATAGTAAAAAGTACGTGTTACATAAGAAAATAAATAATAAAAGATAAAGATAAGTTAAATTATAAGGAAGATGTATTATGTAGTGTGAAATGAATATTTAAAGTTAAATAAATTTTTTTATTTTAAATTTTAAGTTTTGAATAGTAAATTTAATATGGATA
>JBAMIB010344784.1:0-11080 GCA_037177415.1 Kaempferia rotunda | reverse complement strand
AAAGAAACTCTAATGCTAAACTTGCAGGAAAGGATCTACTTTAGAACCAACTAACAAATACCCGAATGAAGGAAGGGGAAACCGTGGTGCAATTGCATGGGAAGATCAAGGAACATATCACTGGACTAAACAATCTCGAAGAAGTGTTAACAAATAGAGATTCTATAAGGTATGCCTTAAAAGCGTTCCCAAGAACTCCCGAATGGACCTTGATAGTAGACGCTTACTACATCTCCAAAGACCCTGAGATAAGTAGTTTAGAAAGTATGTTTTCAACTTTCAAATTACATTAATCTAGATGTGTAGGTACAAGAAAAGAAAAGGAGCCAAGTCAGAACTTGGTGCTAAGAGCCAACAAGAAGGACGAACTTGAGTCAGATTCATCCCTTGATGTGACTTAAGAGGTGTATATGGTAAGAAAGTTAAAAAAAAATTAAATCTAACAAGTTTAATGAGATGTAGGCTAAGAAAAATCAAGAAGCAAATGAAAGATACTACAATTGTCATGGAGAAGGACACATCAAGGATGATTGTCCAAAGCTCAAGAAGGAGAAAGACAAAGGGCCAAGACAATCTAAGCACAAGAATCTTAAGGCTACCTGGGATAAAAGTGTAAGTACCCTGAGTTAGTTTTGATGTGATAGACCAAGTTAAGTTAAATCATGGTGTATTTGATGTCTTGTGTCTAAGTGGGTAGGATTTTAGAAACACAATAAGTTGACACAATTCAAATACACTATATTTTTATAGAAGGAAGCGAAATAAAAAAAAAACTATATTTGCAAATAGAAAAATTGACACAATTCAAATACACTATACAAAAGAATGCTCAAAACGCGAAGTAAGAAGTCATCGCACGGGAAGAGCTGTATTCTTACTGGAATTCCCAACAACCAAATCATCGTCCACAAAATTGTCATTTGCCTCATCCTCGTCGAGTAACTTCTCCACCAAGTCATCCCAGTTCATTCCACTGCTCGAATCGGAACCGCTAGATACGGATGTGTTTCCAAAGTTCTCACACACCGACGCTTCCAAGTCTTCTTGGGATTCTTTACACTCTGCTAATGAGTTCGTAGTCTTTTCCAGTGCATCCTTGTGTTCTTTCTCAAGGGTCTCCCTTCGTTCCATCATTTGCCTTGTTGGAGGGGTTATCATGGAATCTTTTCCGATCATTATCTGAGAAGAAAGTATTCAAAGAATTAACTCAGCACTTTTCAATCGTATCTTTAAAAGTGTGCTGAATTTATATGATTCGAGCCTTCTAAACAAAAGAACATACGAAAGTGGGCGCCAGTGAAGATACATGAGCAATGGTATTTACTTACTTCTAAAGCCTTTTGAGCTTCTTGCTCCGTCCAAATGATTCCATGATCAAACATAGCATTGCATGAGAGTATTATGTGCTCAAATCTTCCTTCAACAGGGATGGCAGTTCTAACCTCAGGAGGAAATCTTCCACATCTGATAATTATTGCAAATGTATTTATGCTTGTTCGATAAAGAGCATCTACAATTTGAAATTGGAACTTCTATGTAGCAATCTATATTCCTTCAATCATATGAGTTTCTTAAAAGCAGCATCAGTTAATTTCAAGACGATCTGCCATTTGAAAATGGTAGAAAGAAAGGACTGTACAAATTCATTACTGAAACCACAATTTTGCTTCAATAAGAAAGAACCTCATAAACAGGTCATAGTAACCAGATGAAGTGTCACTGAATGTTTACAAAACTACCATAATTGAATGCAAGGCCTAGTGACCACAAGAAGTATAATGCATAACATATTAAGTTTAACGTTTACATTACATGGTTAGCGCTATGACACCTACACAAAAACTATGATATCATGAATGTTCTTTCCAGCACCGAGAACGAGAATGCTATCGAGGATAATTTACTGCCAATGAGTCAAGTGTTCAATTAAGGGGGGATACAAACAATTCCTTATTGTATCAATGTAATTAACAATATCTACTTGGGAAGAAGCTACTCTAATAGAAACATGACAGTGATCTTAAGGACTTGATACCTGCAAAATTTTCGCTCCACTATATGATACATTCGACCAGGAGCATAAAGCCTTCTAGGGTCCTTGAGCTTTTTGGCTTCCGATATGAAGGTATCTCTCATGCAAACCAACAATAATAAGCACGGCAAGCTGCACAAGATGCAGCAATATTATAATTGTTTTGTAAGGAAAACCACATATGGAAATTTCCACTGATCTAGCAGATGGACACAGCAGGAAAGAAATACATTAGAAGATAAATGATTACCAGAAAATAGACCCAAAAATATGCTGCAAAGGGGTTGGCGTTCTTGGAAGAAAATCATCCTGAAATCACATGCATTTGCATTTTAATAATAAGATCCACATGAACACTAGTAAAAATATGCTTAAAAGCTAAGAAGAAACATCAATTAGATATCCATAAGTTAAGCTCTGCTCCCATACACAATACACACACAAATATAATGTGTAAGCATTAACAAAAAACCGACTCAGCTCCAAGTCTCTTCAACTGGAAAGGAGGTAGACACAGTACCATATACAAATATCGTAAACTATGAAGCTCTCAAGAAATTCAAGTTACCTAGTGTAGTCACTGCCATGGCTATCAACTAAACAATATAATGCTTTTGGCCTTATGCATCATATTGGCAATTTCATTACTCACACAAGGAGAACCAACAAATTACAATTATCCATTAGTCAATGATTTCAATGCTCCCGAGGATGGAACAAGAAGTATCATCAGAATCATACCACAAGCCACGCAGAGAAAAAAAAAATTGTTGGCAAAAGGAAGTTTGAAGGTCAATAAACCTCTAAAAAGGAATAGTTTACTCCTAAAAAAATTAAGAATTTTGACTGATCCGTTTAAGTTTTAACTGATAAGATTCTTCACCATAAGAACGGACTAAAACTATACTTAATCGCATGGAACACAGAGAAAATATAATTGCTTCAAGAAAACAAAATGGACTACAGATTGTAGACTTGCCTGCAGTACGACGGAGTGGATCACGTCGGCGTACTTCACCGCGAGGTTCAGCGACATGCACCTCGCCGGCGCGATGGCGTAGCAACGGACCTGGCTCCTCTGTAATCCGCCAAACCGATCAAGATGGTTCACAACGACAGCAGCCATCAAGGCAGCAACGCCAGCCCCAAGGGAATGTCCGGCAAGCACAAGGCCATAATCCGGACCGCAATCCCTAAGGAGGCGGGTCAGGGTTTCGGCTTCGCGATTGAGCAGCCAGACGGCCGCCTTGAGCAGCCCAAGGTGGACGTACCCTCCGTCGAACGGTTGGGACCCAGGCGGGTCATCGAGGAGGAGGCGGTAGTCTGGGTCGTGTCCGAGGTTGAGGCCTCGGACGGCGAGGACGACCTGGCGGGCGGCGCGGTCGACGTAGACGTGGTACGGCGGACAGCGGCCGCAGGTATCAGCATAGGAGGTGCGCTTGACGACGGCGTCGGGGTCCATGCGGTAACCTCCGGGGCGGTCAGGGGCCCAGCGGGGGAGGGCGAGGTCGTCCTCGTAGGCGGCGAGGACGGCACGGCATGCGCGGGGTACGGGGGCGAACTCAGCCGGAGAGGCGCGAGGCCAAGCGTCGCTGTCGTCGGCGCCGACTCGCGCACAGCGGTGGCAGGCCCAGCGGGTGCAACCGAGGCAAAAGACGCATTCAATGGCGGAGGAGACGATCATGGCCGCAGGCGGCGGTGGGAGGCAGCTAGGGCGACGGAGAAGTGGAGAAAGGAACGTCAGGGAACGCGGAGGGAAAACGCGAAGCAAAAATGCAGAGACAGCAAGCTGGTCAAAGAAGAGAGTTTGACCATGGTTTCTAGAACTTCTGAATACAACATTCCATTGAAGTTGAATATACTTGTACGTTACGTGGAATTGAAGATTCCAAATGATCTCATTCTGTAATTAAAATTTAAACAAAAATATAAAAAACGAAAGATGAAAAAATTCTGATTCAGAAACATAACAGATGGTCAGTCGACCACAAAAGTCCAATGATACAGAGTGGCGTTAGAGCGCCAATTGTGTTTGTCCAAAATGATTCACTACAAGGGAGGTAATTTCAACAATGAATAAATCTATCCACCTCTGTTCATCTCACCTCCCAACACCTGAGCATAACACAAAAACGGGTGTGAATCTAACAAAACTTGTTCATGGATCATTGAATTGATTCACATCCCTTGGCACTTCAACACAGCACCACCAGTTACGATCTACAAAAATAGCAAAGAATGTTAAGCTACAAGAAAACCAGACCCAGTGCAAGAACCGTAACGATCTGATGAATTGCTGTGGCGTGGTAGAAACTATGGGAGTCACTGGAGGGTGCGACTGAGGAGTTGGAGGAAGGCGCTAATGGTGTGCCATTCAGAATTGCACTGCTGTTCCTTCCTCCGCTGCAAGAAGGATAGTTTTATCATAAAAGCATAAGATCATTGTCTAACATAATATATTTCTGAAAACTAAATAAGAACCAAAACTATATGAAGTACACCTTCACGACCTCACTAATCGTATCAATGCTTCAAAAAAGAGTATGGTGCGTTAGGTTAATACCATTGGGAGTGCAATGGGTAGCTTATAATGTATGCACAACAGCACAAAATAAAGAAAAAGGAGAAAAGACAGATTAAGTATTGCAACTGATATTTCAAGACTAAACTAACACCAAACCTATACAAGTCAACCCCTATCAGATTCCATGAATAAAAGTGCATAATGGTGATTGTTTAAATTATGAACACAATAGAAGCATGAGCACACAAATGTTCAGTTCTTCAGCAGGGTCAAACAAAAATTCATGGCTTGGATACTATCAACTCAAGAGCTAAAGATTGCACCTTGAATAAGCAAGCAAGCAAGCAAGCATGGTTTAAAATATCGACTAGTTTTGAATTTTGATTAATGACTAGAACGATACAGTTTCGATACCGTACTAGAAAGATGTTGAATGTGAAAAAGCCGAGACGTGTAAAGGAAGAGTACATACCTTCCGGCAAACAAACAAGAATCATGACCTGCACAAGAAAATGGCCACAGATGATCAGGTGTTGCAATTTGCAAGAACTTAAAACTTCCCGTAACAAAGTGAAGCAGTATAGCAAGTATCTATATTACCCACCACAACAATCTGATCCAGAATTTACACAGCAAAAATTATTAATGCCGTTAACATTCTAGAGAAAAAACATGCTCGTAAATTATAGATAATGACAATTCACTTGTTAGAGTTATCCTTTAAGAATATATTCATGCTCTCACAGAGCCACATTCTATTGCAACCACGAATCCCTGGTAAACCAAATTATATATACATATATCCTACACACCTGAGTAACATCCAACATGGGCACTTGACACGGCCAAAATCTAATTTTTTTAATCCATTTCTTTCTTCGCGCGGGCTTATTTTTAATTTAATTTTTCTCACCTCTCTTTCCTGAAACTAAAGCCCAAACCCTCTTCGCCTCTCTTCTCCAGTTCTAACCCTAGGCACAAGTCATCTTGTTCAATTCTCAGCTTGCAGTGAGTTAGGATTTTCATCGAAACTATACTAGTCATCTCCCTCCTTTCTTTTTATAATCGTGTTTCAGAATAGCATAAGGTATTGCAAAGGTATGTTGATTGTTTATCTTTTTACCCATTGTAGTTTTAAGAACCAATTATTTAAAAACCATTGCCAGATCACTTTGGTGTTTGATTTCGAAGAACATCACCACCTTAAAAGCAAGTCTAGATAATTCTGAACATAATAGTGCTGATTTTCAAAAATGGACAATTTGATGTTGATTTTTTTGAGTTGGTTTTCAAAAAGCACCACCCAATTTTAAAAATAGACCAACGCGATTCAATGTCGGTCTAAAATACCAACATTATTGTGGTACTATAATAAAAACTAGCACCACCCCAACATATTGATAAAGACATAGTAGTGTTATATCAATCTCAAAATCTTAGAATCATTAGTTATGCATATGTACATTTGTTTATTTATCTTAATAATGTATATTTTGAATAATGTCAGTCATAAGTTGATGTTGGTCATAAACTCTAATAGACTAGTGTTTTAGATCACTTTAATCATTTTTTTTGTCATCCAACAATGAAAGTATTGTGAGTTGGTTCGTTTACATGACCGATACAAAGCGATAATTAAACAGTCCCCTTTTACTCTTTTCTTTTAGACATGCAGGATATTCAGCAAATTCATTATCTATTAGTGAATCCATTTCAAAGTTGACTTTTATATTTTATGGTACATCTTCTAATTTTAAAAAGTTAGAAACACAGAATAGAAAACTATCATTTTAAATTTTCAGGTGTACCAGTTGCTTTCATAAAAGAAATATATCTCTATTGTTTGTATTTCAAGTAAAGGTGTTTCTTGTGCTCCTAAACTCCTGCACACTTAGACACGAGGTGAGAAAAAAATAGAACATAATCTAGCTTGGTTGATCACATCAAAACCAACATGGACGACAACAGAGACCATCCGATGTATTAGTTTGAGCTCAAAACAGAAGCACCTCTATCTAAAATACCAAGCAACAATGATATCGATCTTCTAGTGAAAGCAACTAAAAGATCTAAAAATTTAAAATGATTAATTTTTCTTATGTACTTCTAACTTTTAAAATTAGAAAATGTACTTGAAAATATAAAGGTTTGACATGTTAAAATCCAACTTTGAAATATATTCACTAGTAGACCTAGAATTTGTTGAACATCTTGTATGTTGAAAATAAAAATAAAAGAAGATTGTTCAATGATTGCTTTGTGTCGATCATGTAAACAAACAGACTCGTGATCTTTTCATTGTTGGACAACCAAAAAAATTTATTAAAGTGACCTAAAACACTGGTCCTTTGGAGTATATGGCTAACATCAAATGATGACCGAAATTATTCAAAATACACATTATTAACATAAATAAACAAATACACATGCACAAATAATGGTTTTAAAATTTTAGCATTAATATAACACTATGTCTTCTGACTTCTATGTCTTTATCAATATTTTGCCATGTTGGGGCGGTGCTAGTTTTCATATTGCAATACCACAATAATGTTGGATTTTTAGATAGAGAACCATGTTGATCTGACTTCTTTATTTTTTAAAATTAAGTGGTACTAATTTTTGAAAACCAACACTAATGTGCCTATTTTTGAAAACCATCACACGTGGTGCTTATTTTTATAAACCAATGCCAAATAAACCAATACCAATATGCCCATTTTTGAAAATCAACACCATCATGTTCAGAATTGTCTAGACTTGTTTTCAGGTGGTGGTGTTCTTCGAAATCAAGTACCAAAGTGATCTCACAGTGATTTTTAAACAGCTGATTTTAGAAACTATGATAGGTAAAAGATAAACACTCAACATACATTTACAACACCTTGCGTCATTCTGAAACGTAGAGTGCAAAAAGGAGAGGAAGAAGATGACCACAATATAGTTTGACGAAAACCCTAACTCACTTGCTGCGAGTTGAACAAAAACTTGTTTCTAGGGTTGAAACCGCAGGCAAGAGAGAGGAGCCGAAGAGAGGTGAAGAGGATTTAGGACTTTAATTTTAAGGAAGAGAGGCAAGTGAAGAGAGGCAAGTGAAGGAAGAAAAAACGCAAAAATAAACCCAGCGAAGAAAGAGAGGAATTAAAATAATTAAATTTTGACTGCGTCAAATGCCCATGTCAAATGCCACTCACAGTCTCTCATAGTGTGTGTATATAGTGCAGGAACAGAGTATTGGAACACGGATAAACAATCTAAATGTATAAACTTGCACAACTTGATTAGGAAATCATTGAACACAATTGTGAATTGTGAACACTAGAATTATAAAAATGAGTTCAAAGAGTGACACACAGCTTACTTGGATCTGTAGTGGTGATAGCAGCAACTCCACTGAAGTAGCATGCCCCAGCAGCCATCCCTGTCCCATGGTAGTACTCATTGAATGCATACGAAGCATGTGCCTCCACTGAATCAGGATCATAACAGATCTGACCCTGCAGCAACGCAGAGCAATTCACCTTCCCTGGCCCGCACGCCCAATCAAGCCCCGCCTGCAGCATCTTCGTATCCGCCCCATCCCTCGCCACACAAAACGTCTGGTTCGACGTGTCGTTGGCCAGCAGCATGCCTGATCCTGTCAGGTGCAGTGAGTAGGCAGGCACGCCATTGGCGTCGAATAGACCCCAGAACTTCTCCGACGTCACCCCTGGGCGAAGGTCCTCATCGTAGAGCTCGTAGATGTAGGTTGGCACCGTCACGCCTGGGTACTTCGGCGTGCCAGTACTGTTGAGCACGTGACGGATGAGATTGCTGTTGTAGGTGTTAGCGTTGTCTGTGGTGGCGTCCGGCTCGGTCGTCGGGTCGCCCTTGTGCGGCCAGCCGGATTCCATCACCACCACGGGCACGTTGGTGACGTTGAGATAGGCCATGGCAAAGTAGGCCGCGTCAACGACCGCGTCGAAGACGTTAGTATAGTGGAGCAGAGTGTTGGCGTCGACGGCCTCCTTGTTGGGCGGCAGCGGGCGGAATAGAGCGTAGTCCAACGGGATGATGCCGTTGGACTGAAGGTAGTCATAGTAAGGGTAGACATTGAGCATGAGATAGGAACCGGTGGACTGAAGGAACTTGAGCAAGGGAACGATGACGGGTTCGAGGGTGCGATTGAAGAAGGCCTGCGACGGCGGGAAGGAATCAAGGATAACGGAGGAGGAGTGCGGGGTGGAGACCTTGATGGCACCGTCGAGGTTGGCGGCAACTAGAGCAGAGTGGATGTAGCGGAGAGCAGGGACGAGGAGCGGAGCGGCATTGGGAAGGGCGGTGAGGACCTCGGAGCCGACGGCGATGGCTGTGATGTTGACGGCGGGAACGTGGGCGACCACGTTGCGGGAGACCCAGTTGGCGGCGGTGGCGTTGGACTGACCAACCGCGAGGATCTGCTCATTGGGGACGGAGATGGTAACGCGAATGCCGGTGTTGGCGAGCGCCGCCATCATGGCCGGGTCGGCGTCGTAGAGACGGACGTGGTCAATGTGCTGCGACTTCAGCAGTGCTGCCACCTGCGTCGGCGACGGCATGTCGGAGAGCGCGACACCGACATTGACGCCGACGTAGGCACCTACCGGGAAAACGCGAAGTTATGCGCAGATACAGAAAGAAATAGGAAATGTTCCGCAAGCACACATGCCACAGAGACAGCTGGGAAGCAGCATAGACATCTACGCTGTCCGTTCCTTTTGCCATTTTAGAGCTTGCTCATCGAACCGGCAATTTATTTTATCTTATTGGTTCGACATGATAAATCATCTAAATAAATCCTTAAAAAAAAAGACACACAAATGTATTATAGTTTGCAAAAAAAAAAAAAAACGAGTCAATAGTAATTGAACCAAACAACATTAACTTTGTATAAAAAATAATGATGTGACAATTCAATATCTGACGGCGTTGGGTGCAGCCACCGAATCATTTAAATTATTAATAGAATCAGTTAAAAAAAATATGGAACAAATTGTCGCAGTGAAAGTAGACGCCACAAGTGGGCCCGACGGATGCCCTGTCCAATCACAATCATGCTCCCGTTTTAAGTTTTTTTCTATCGTGCAAGCAGCAGAAGAACACACTCATTAATTATGGTCACTAAATCTTTTTTAAAATTAATTATTCTCATCCTCAACAAAAGAAATTCTGTAAAAACCTTTTTCACGCCGACAAAAGCCAAAGAACCACGAATGAGAGGCGGCGACGCTGCCCGCAAGACAACGGAGAAATAAAAAAAATGAGTAGAAGAGTAAACCTGCGCGATTACTGAATGAAAGCTCTTCCTTTGAACCACAGTCTTCAAATGAACTCGCAAAAAAAGGGAAATTTCAGAGATACGAATGGATCTCACCTTCGTCGGCTAGGGCGGTGGACAACAGAGATAGTAGAAAGAGAAGAAAGCGCAGCTCCATGACCTCCACCCTGATTCCTTTTACCAGATCGAAACCAGAAACAAAAGGGGATCGATCAGAAATGGATCCAAATCGGTGGTCGGAGCTGCCTTTGTCTTCTCTTCGAGGGAAGAAACCGGAACGAGACGGTGGCGAAGAGTGAGGGAGAGGAAAGAACAGTAGAAAGGTATGGCTTTAAGCTTTTTAATAAAGTTTGGTAGCAGTTTGTCCTTGTCCTCACTTGAGCTACATCTCCCGCCGTTGGTCGGCAATCAGACGACGGAGGACCAAGATTAGAGTTTTCGGGAAGCGCTGTAAGCTTCGGGCGGCGTGAAATAGAGCCGTTTTGGGGATGGTGCGGCTCCCGCTTCGAGTTCGTGTCGCAAACAGGGGAAAAGCATCAGAGAGGAGATGAGCTGGCATCAACGGCCGATTCTCGAGCCGGTACGGGTACGAGCCGTCGTTATCTTCGTTCGAGTTGGTTTATTTTGCACGAATCGCGATGCGGAGATTTCAAGCAGGTGGAGGGTGAGGATGAGGAAGATTAGAGAAATATACTCTGCAAAATCTCCTCTGAATTAGTCTTAACTTATCGGCTGCCGTTGATTAATATTTAATTTCATTTCGTAAAAACAAATATGTTGAAATTAGTATATGTCATCCTTATCTCCGATCCGATCCGATCCGATCCGATCCACTGTACCACACTGCTATATAAGCAGGGCACGTCTGTGATTGTTTTTTCATCTGTTCTTCCGGCGTCCCAAAATGGGATCGAAGACCTGCTCATTGTTCTGCTTTTTCCTCCTCCTTTTGCTCTCTTTCAAGCTCAATCAAGCCTCAAATGCCGATCGCGGTCTCAGTCGTGAGGCATTCCCGGAGGGATTCGTGTTCGGGACAGCGGCATCCGCCTATCAAGTGGAAGGGATGGCGCTTAAAGGAGGACGAGGACCCAGCATTTGGGATGCATTCGTTAGAATCCCAGGTGCTGCTTCAAATCCCTCTCTGATTATTGTGAGTGAATGTCGATGTATTTCGTAATGTTGAAAAGAGCGTTTTGTTGGTGAATGTAGGTAAGATCGCTGGCAATGC